>JAADVN010001098.1:0-10627 GCA_023335535.1 Globisporangium spinosum | reverse complement strand
CGAAGCCATCCGAGCGCTGCGGGCGATCCGACCCGGAAGCCTCGAGACCGAGCGCCAGGAAGAGATTGTGAACGCGTACTCGTCGCTGCTATGGAAGCGTCGGTCGGTGCTGCCAGTACCAGTGGACGAGCCGATGGCGTCTAAGCTCAGCGTGGCGGTCGATGCAGATTTGGATGATAATGCTGAGAAGGAGAAGTCCTGAGTACACTGTCAAACCGCTGAAATACAGCCGAAAAATCAGCGTCAAAAGTCCATGCACGAGCAAGATAATGGTTACCGGTAAGCCGTCGTGTACTTCCAAGTGTTAATGAACAACCTTTTGTCGGGGGTGAAGTGATCTCATCATGTGAGCCTCGGAACCTGTGAATTTAGGGCAACCCAACACGGGCTCGGGAGAAGCTTCATGAGCGTGAGGAAATGAAGACAGCACGGTGTAGGTACTTGGGGTCCTGTTGCGCGGGGCTTCCCCAGTCCAGTTGGCTTTCCACAAAGTCCAACCAACTGCCATTTGCTTGTGCTTCGTTTACAGACAGTTAGCACAGTTGAAAGCAATTTGCGACAGACAGCAAGAGGCAAGATGAACGCGAAAGGGACTACGCTTTCTTCACAACTCGACCGTTTGTGAAGGCTGGGAAGCGCGCTCCAGAGGTCTCTGTCACTTCCGAGTTTGCGCGCAAAGCCCCAAGAAGAAAAAGCTGCGAGCAAGCGCCCAACAGTCTCCGAGAACCATGGTGTTTGTGTTCCCGCGCCTGCCGTACGAGTACAATGCGCTCGAGCCGTTCGTCGACTCGCTCACGATGAACCTGCACCACACCAAGCACCACCAGACCTACGTCAACATGACCAACAAGTTCATCCAGACGGTATGTGGTACGCTCGCTCTGCACCGCGCGAAACATCTCCAGCTACTTGTGGATTTGCTCATTGGGCTACTCCCTTGCGCCTTTGCTGGATATTGTTATAGGAGCAAAACGGTGAGCTCAAGGACATGAGTCTCACCGAGGTCGTGCAGAACGCCAAGTCGGAGAGCATTCGCAACAACGCGGGCGGACACTACAACCACAGGCAAGTCTCATAACCCAACCAGGTCTTTTCACCATCGGACCATACCCTAACTAACGCTTATGAAATCCGTTTGGAATGTCTACGATGCTCAGCCTGTTCTGGACGTGGATGACGACCCCCGGGACCGCCAACACTGCGCCGTACGGGTCTCTGAAAGAGCGCATCGAGCAGGACTTTGGCTCGCTGGAGAACATGAAGACCCAGTTCAACGCCTGCGCCGCCACGCGCTTCGGCTCGGGCTGGGCTTGGCTCGGCGTCGGCAGCAACGGCAAGCTGGGCATCACGTCGACGCCAAACCAGGACAACCCGATCATGCCGGGCGTTGACGAGCCGATGATCCCGATCCTCGGCCTGGATGTCTGGGAGCACGCGTACTTCTTGCAGTACCAGAACCGCCGCCCCGAGTACATTCGTGGCTTCTGGAACGTCGTGAACTGGGACCAAGTCGTGCACTGCTACGAAGACTTTGCGTCCAAGCAGAAGCCCGTGCCGCTCGAGATGGAGGAGCTCGAGGAGCCGCCCGTCAGCCTCAAGCCTTAAAGGTCCAGGAAATTGGCCCCCCTGGTGACTGCGGTGGTGCGATCCTCTCGTGGGATTTTGAAATCGGTGGTGGTGAGAATGAGATGCCGAGCGAGGTCTTTGAGATGCCACTCTGTGTCGGAGAAGACAAGCAGAAAACCCTGAGGACTATTGGATTTGTTGTGCTTTTGATTTTTGTGTAAATCCTCGAACGATAATGAGAAGAAAAATGTGTTCGTTGGCTTTGTCTTGGTCAGCGTTTCGTTCAAACCTCGATAGATATCCCCACCATTGCATCAACGTTGTTGTGCCACTTTCGTCGCTTGCGTTCTTCGCAGGTCCCCCCAGGATCAACGGTGTCGTGTCTCTCTCTGTGGCCCTCACAGTTTTGACCTTCATGAAACTTGCTTTTGTGCGTCGGTGCTGATGACAGTTGAGCGGGTTAACTTTTGTATGGCAACTGCCTCATTTCGATTGCGCTTCTGAGCAACTGCTACGAAGTACCAAACCGCCTCATCGAGGGCTTCACAGCGTGGCCAGAAACCAAGACATCTCTCAGTGTGCATTCTGAGCCAAAGAGCGGAGGTAACCAAAACCAAGAAACCTTCGAAACCAACCCAACAAGCCAAGCCAAGTCTTCTTCTTCGTCGTCGTCGTCGTCTTCGTCACCATGGTGTTCAAACTGCCGATGCTCAAGTACGAATACAACGCGCTCGAGCCGTACGTGGACACGCTGACCATGAGCATCCACCACTCGATGGAGCACGAGGTCTACGTCCAGTTCACGAACGAATACGTCGAAAAGGTATGAAACTTTCCCTGACCAAAACCCGATTTCTCTCATCTGAAAGCACAATTTCCAACATTGTCAAGTAAACAGCGTCACTGATTGTCCGAATCCTATGAACCTACCTTGATTTCTAGTACCAACACGGCGAGCTCAAGGGCAAATCGATTGTCGAAGTGGTGCAGAACGCGAAGGCTGAACCAATCCGCAACAACGCCGGCGGCCACTACAACCACAGGTACTGATCGCACTAAGCTAGAGTTTGCTAGCCCATCAACATTGTGTTTGATGCCAGCATACTCTGCACTTCTCTGTTATTCCTAGTCTGTTCTGGACGTTGATGTGCTCGCCGGGGGATGCAGCCGCGGGACCATCGGGGAAGCTCAAGGCCAAGATCGAGGACGCGTTTGGGTCCGTGGACCGCATGAAGGAGCAATTTGCGCAGACCGCGGCGTCGCGCTTCGGCTCGGGGTGGGCCTGGCTCGGCGTCAAGCGCGACGGTGCGCTCGCGATCACGTCCACGATGAACCAGGACAACCCGCTCATGCCGAACGCGCAGGAGCCGATGATCCCGATCCTCGGCCTCGACGTATGGGAGCATGCGTACTATCTTAAGTATCACAACCGCCGCACGGAGTACATCGCGGCGTTCTGGAACGTGGCGAATTGGGACCAGGTCGTGGCGTACTACGACGAGTTCGCCTCCAAGCAGGAGCCGATTCCGATCCCCGGCAACTAGGCCGACAGCCAAAGAGAATGCGAGAGAATGAGAGAGAGAGACTGGGAAAGTTAGGAGTTGGAAAAATGAGCAAAAAGTAGTGTCTACTGTCATTATGTTATCTACGGCAAGTGTTGGGAATTGAAAGGGAAGTCGTTTCTCCCCAGTTGACTAACATGAAGTACTGCAGTGTTGCTGTTTTGGCGTAAAGCTGGGCTGAATAAATAGGTTTCCGCTGACATTAGGCGTCTCGACGCGCTTGATTCAATCGCGCGTCTGGTGGTAGTAGTAAGTCGTATTCGCTAGCTCAGACTGGCTAGCAAATAGGGTGGTTGGGACTTGAAGGCATTATGGCTTGGAGGAGCTCTTCACGAGGTCGTTCAGGTACGACAGATCCACGGCCGCTGGCTTAGGCTTGAGCAAAGCTTCCGCTGGGATCGACGCGCCACGATGGCGAGGCTTGTTGATGCGCGGTAGGTTTGCCGACTGCTGTTGCTGCTGTTGCTGCTGGTCTGGAGCCATCGCAGTACTAGCAGCAGCTGAAACAGCTGACGAGTTGCTTCTCGACGACAAGATCGAGCTCTCGCGGTACAGCTGCGTGAGCGCGTCGAGCGACAAGTCTGCGTCTTCACGGTGGCTGTCGACCGACTCGGTGTCCACCGACCGGCTCGAGTTGCCGCGGTCCAATTTCAAGTCAAAGAACCGCTTGCTGCTGGTCACACTCGCACCCGCATCCGAGGCGTTCGCCTCGCCAGTCGCACCTCCAGTATTGCTACTTGGAAGCGGCTTCTTGCCCGTGCCGCAGTCCACGCACATGCGCGTGGTCTTCCCATCGACCCCGGGGGCGCTGCTGTAGGAGATCAGCGCGCACTTCTTGCAGAGGATCTCGTCGCAGTGGCGGCAGTGGCGCGCCCGCGTCCACTTGGACACGTGGTCATTGCAGGACCGGCACGCGCGCTCGTCCGCGATGTCGTCGGTGAACACTTCGTCCACGTCGCCGTTCATTTGGCGCACGAGCTTGAGCACGTGGTTGACGTTCTGCGCGGTCTTCTTCCGGCTGTTGAGCACTTTCTGCGCGAGGAACGCCGGCACGCCCTGGGTGTCCAGGTGCACGAGCGTCGACACCTCAAGCACGCCGTGCTTGTCGGTCTCTCGCAGGATCATCCCGGAGCAGAACAGCTCGGCGCGCACGGGGCCGTACGGGTGCTGGGACACGGGACAGCACGGGTGCGCAATCGACTTGGTGCATCGAGCCCAGCCGCGGCGTCCGGTCTCCTGGTCCGTGAACGCGTCCATGAACTCGAGGTAGAGCAGGTCGCGGTCGTCCACGAGCTTGCTGGGCGACTTCCAGCGCGACCAGCGGATGCCGGCGTAGCGCATCGGCGCGAGCTTGGATGACGGCTGTTCAAGCGCATACAGGGGCTTGGACTCGGCGAAATCCAACACGATGCTGCTGTCGTTGGTCACGTAGAGCGCCGCGACCTCTTCGAGCGTGCCGTAGACCGTCGTGGTCGTGCAGAACATGATGGACTTGGTCGTGGTCACGCCAGTGATGCCGGCCACGCGGGTCGCGTCCGAGTCGTTCTTGGCGATCTTCATCGCCGCAAAGAGCTTGCGGTACGCCGAGCGGGCCTCCTGGAGCAGCGCCGCCTTCTCGGCGTCGGGTAGCGGCAGCATCTCCACGGCGTACGGCTGGTCGGCCGAGCGCGAGTACGTGTACTGGGGTCGGGACGGCATCGCGATCTCTCTCTCTCTCTCTGTAGGTGTGTCTGCGTGTCTGTCTGGTTGTCTGTACCTAGGAACTTGTTTGTTGTAGCTGCTGGCCTGCCGAAGAGCTAATGAGCTAGGTACTCTGCGCGGCGCGGCGGATTCTCGACTGACTGACTGACTGGCAGTTGAGATCGATCCGACCTCACTGAGAGAGAGAGAGAGAGAGAGGAAGAAGAAGAGTGGCAATCAGTAAGGACGGGGTCAAGATGGCTGGCCAGCTTATGTGCAGAGGGTGGTGACCGCTTGACGCTTGACACTTGACGCTTGATGCTTGATGCTTGACGCTTGCTGCTGGTGCAATCTGCTCCATCCCCCTCTCGCTCCAGTGTTCACTCCCTCACCTCCGCGGACTGAAATGTCTGACTGGCAAACCAACCAAAATGTAGAGAAGCAGCGAGGGCCAATGTGGCTCGTTTCTTTCGCGAAGGCTTGATGTCGTGGCCGTTCTCTATTCCTCTCTCTTTGTGCACATTCAGGCTTTTTACAGAACCTCCAGGACCAGGCAGGACACAACCAGCATCAACACGCTGAGACCCTGAGGGCATTTTGAGAAGCTACACTTTCTCAACGTCATAAGTGCAGACTTGGGTTTGCAACGCTACAATTGGAGAGACAGGTGGGACGGCGCAAGCGTGAGTGCCCTCAATGGACGGCGACAAGTGCCTTCAGCCTTCCTTCGTATCACTGAAATGGTTGGTGGTTTGATTGTGAGTGAGTTGCAATAGGAAATGCGAAATAGCAGCAGCCAACATCATCAGCAGGTGCAGCTCTCGCGGCGTCAGCGCAGACAACTGAACATTCAGAAGCGCGCCAACACAACACACAACAGAAAGTTAGTAATGGAGCTCAAAGTGTGTGAACCCGTGGGAGCCGTCGATATCCTAAATCGGATCATTCATACATAGAGATGGGATAGTGTCTGTGTGTCTGTGTGTCTGTTTTCGGTTTTCCTCACGCGCTGCCGCTGGGCGTCCTGCGCGCTCGGCGCGTCCAGCATGTCGCCCCCATGCTGCCGCCTCCTGTTGTACGCGAAAGCGCTTCAATCGTGCGACGCACAAGCAGACCACCACCTGACTGTTGTGATCTTAAATAGTGGACCGTTTTGTAATCGGTTACACGCGGAACTAGCCGGCTGGCCACCTTCTACGGGCATCCGCGATGCACGAGTATAGTGAAACCAACATGTCTGCATCGGCGACCACCCCTTGAGGCAACCGATGCAGACATCTTGATTTCACTATATCCGTGCATAGGCTCATCATCCTTTTGCGCCAATTATATTTCACGAAAAGGAGATGAGTCCTGTTCTCGTCGGGTTCTTTTATGGGAATCAGACAAGAGACGAGCCATCTGTCAATCCAGCCTCAGTCTCGTAAAGCAGGTGGGCACTGTACACTTTCAGTAGCTCATATGCACATACTTTGAGCTATTGGCGCTTATCCAATTCACCTTTGAAGCAGCGCGCTTCTACCTGTGGATTCCTTTCGCACCAGAAAAGCTCTCACATTTGACGATCACTACCAAGCGAGCCCCCAGATGTCCCCATACATCCATGACATGGGAGTTGGGTACTATTATTATTATTCGCGCAGGCAGAACAAGCAGGCCAGCAATACGTAGAATCAGCGGGTGCAGGCAGGATCTTGAAGGCTGCTCTGTTCGCTCTTCCGGCTGGCTGTCAGGGTTCTGGAGCGATATGCACTTTGCTTTGTTTACATCATGGCTTTTTGGCAATCAACAGCCAGTGCGCCATATGCCGCGCAATGACAGGAGACACTCGCACACGCGAACTTTTTGATCAGCCCTCCCGGAGTGAGAGAGAGCGAGCTCGGGAGCCACACATGGTGGGTCTTGAGGCTGCCAGTTGGCTTCGCCGCAGGTTCTCCATCTTGCAGCAATGGATAGCGTCACGCCCAAAATGAACTCTATCGATGATGAAGCCTGGGCAAAGAGACTCGACAACAACACCTTAAACTGCTGCTGCTGCTGCTGGTGTTCATTGGGCAGCATCCTCCGCCCTCACTGTTGGACTTTTTGGATGCGGAATGTCCGCGCTTTGTGTGGCCCAATTCATCATTTCATCCTCTCAGTCAGTCAGTCAGTCTGTTGTTCAGTTTTCCCTTTCTTCACACACAGCCAAGAGCTACAACCATCAACCATCACACACACACACATCATGCAGAGGAACTTGAATGGGGGGCGAGTGAGCGAGCTTTGTTTGAACTTTGAGATGAGTGCTATTACGCTTGTACCAACCGGATATCCGGATATTCATCCACTCGGCTGATAGAAACGCCAAAAACCTGGACATGATGACTGCCAGCCGCGTAAAACGTGACGCAGGAGTACACTCGCAGCCTCAAGTGGTCAGTCCGTCCCTCCCTTGAGAGAAAGCCCCAGAGCGAAAGCCGCGCCTTTGGATCCAGTTCAGTTCGCCACTTTCAAAATATCGGAGGACTTCATTGGAAAGCCTCTCCAAAGTTTCACTAGTGATCCGACCACCCTCGCTCGCTCATTCCTTCCCAGGAGCGTCGTCAACGATCTCTCTCGCATGTCTCCTAGAGTTTACCGTCATCAACCAACAACAGCAACACCCTGTTGGTGTCGACTTCTGTAATGTTCCCCTTTTGGCATGAACGAAGGCATGAATGGCATGTGAATCCTAGACCAGGGCCAGATTGCTGGGGACCGCCCAGCAGGCAGCCCAGTAGAAGCAGGACCACTGTTTTCTCACGTGAGGCAACAATGCCTGTCACCTCACCTCTAGCGTTAGATTGACCGACTGTCCCTGCGATGTTGTGAAGAGCTCGTGGTTCTGAGAAAATCTCTCAAGAGGCAATGAAGGATCCAGAGCTTCAATGGAGGATTTCTAAACTGCGCCATCATGCGTTTTCGCTAATAATTATCTGTCTTTGAAGGATGTTTCTTCTACGTTGCACACTACAAACACGTCGTCAAGCACCCGAATACGAGGACTCGACAATAAAAAAAAAAAACGAGGCGAATACTCGACAGACAAGACCCTACTTGAGACCTCAAGCCTAGGGCTTTAGGGTCAAGTCGGAGCTCTCGAGTGAGCCCTGAGCCTTTCGGGACCGTCCTTCGATCGGCTGGTCCTGTCATCACGAAAAGCTAGGAGCGCGCGTTGACGAAGTTGGACAGATACGAGAGATCGACATCGCCGCTTTTCTTGGCCTTGTAGCGCGACACGCCCAGGTTGATCAGCGCCGGGCTCTCTTTTGGCGCCAGCGGCATGGGCACGTAGCGAGGGTGAACATGAGGAACAGGCTGCTGGTACTGCTGGACCTGGGGTGGTGGGGTCTGGCGCTGTTGGCGCTGTTGGCGTTGTTGGTGCTGCTGCTGAGCCTGAGGCTGAACCTGTGGCTGATGGTGATGACGATGATGTTGCTGGACCTGGGGTGGCTGAACCTGGTGCTGACGCTGTTGATACTGAACCTGGGACTGACGGTGACGACGATGATGTTGCTGCTGACTCTGGGATTGAGGACGTGGAAGCTGAACCTGAGCCTGCACTGGAATCTGAGGCTGTTGGTAGTGACGCTGCTGCTGCTGAACCTGAGGCGGCTGCTGGTACGAGTAGATCGGCGGCGTCGGCTTGTCTTCCAGCAAGGGCGTCGGGCTCTCGAGCCCCGCGCCGTCCGTCGTCGAGCCCGAGTGCGACGAGCTGCTCAGACGCTTGGTCGAGCGATGCGACGACGCGTCCGAGCCCTTCCGAGAGAACTTGTTGCCGCCGGGGGTCATCGGACTCCCGCCTCGGCCCGAGCGCTGCGACGACGAATCCGTGTACATGTCGATGCGGCGCTCACTGCCGCCTTCCGAGAGGAACCGGTCGACGCAGTGCATGCAGATGCGGTTGAGCTTCTTGCCGCCCTCGATCGCGCAGTACACGATGTCGTTGCAACTCTTGCAGAGCGGCTCGTGGCACTCGCGACACTTGCGTTGGCCCGCGACGCTCCACTTTGGCAGCACGTTGTCGCAGCCGAAGCAAGACTTCTCGGGCTTCTGCGGCTCGATCTTGGTGAAGTCCGCGACGAGTGAGTCGTTCGCGGCGCGTGCAAGCCGGATCAGGTGCTCGAGCAGGTGCGCGTTCTTGGCCTTGCGCAGCGCCGCAAACTTGGTCATCCACGCCGGTACGCCTTTCGTGTCGCAGTCGTAGAGCGTGATGACGTCGAGCACACCGGGTGTGTCGCTCTCCGTGTAGATCGTGCCGGAGCAGCCCAGATGCGCGCGCACGATGTTGTGCGAGTTCACCAGCGGCGGGCAGCTGCGGTGGTGGATCGAGTGCGTGCAGCGTGCCCAGCCGCGGCGACCATTCTCGTCCACGAAGGTGTCCATGTACTCGATGTAGCAGATGTCGCGCTGGCGGATGAGCTTCGAGGGCGAGTGCCAGAGCGACCAGCGCAGACCGCAGGAGCGCAGCGGGTGGTCGGCGCTCGGCTCCAGGAAGTTGTAGATCGCCTGCGACTGCGCAAAGCCGATCGCGGCGTTCGTGCGGTCGCTGAAGAACACCTCGGCGACCTCCGGGATCGTCGCGTGGATCTTGGTGGGCACGCAGATGATTGCGCGCGTCGAGCGGGCCGACGAGCGCACTTTGGTGCCGAAGCCCGAACCCATGGCGAAGCGGATGTTCGCGAAGAGGTCGTTGAAGTCGGTCCGGCCCTGCGCCACGAACTCCCGGCGCTCCACCTCGCGCAGCGGCTCGGCCGTGAATCGGATGCTGCATTGATCGGCGACCGCGTCCAGCATGGTGTCCTGTGGTTGATTGATCCTGTGTCTGGAGTCCTGTCAACGTAACCTGTCCGAGTCCTTGCTTTCCGAGGTACCGCCTATTGCAGAATGACTCGATGACGCCGCAGTGTTCAGTGCTGCTGTCTTGCCGGGCGGGTTCCGATACTGAACGGCACGAAGCGAGGGCAAGTCGTTGAATGAACTGGGAGCGAGCGAGTGAGATGGAGATGGAGTGAGGTGTGCGAGAGATGGAGCGCGATTAGAAACGCCAGTCATTCTCCTGTTCCCTCCTGAGGGCTTTCGGAGCTTCCGAGCCTCCGGAGCTTCTTGAGAAGCCCTCGAAGGGCACAGAAACCGAGTGAAGAGCTACGGGAACCAGCTGGCTCGACAGACACGTCCGCGCCATCTGACAGAGTGGCAAGACCACCTTCTCGACCCGTAGATACAGTGGGACGCGTCTATAGTGGCATTCGAGGCTGCCCATCCTCCTGGCTAAACAAATAAACAAATACTCGCTCGATTATTGGCTGAAAAACTATGTATCCTGCCTCGAAAATATCGCTTTTGTGAAATATCCTCTGAAACAAGGATTTTTTTGAGAGGATAGAAACACTCCAGTCAATCGAATACAAGTGATTTTGCCAGACACTGAGTAGCTTCGAGACCGAAACTCTCCAGACGATCGGGTTTGTTTGACGACTGGAAGGCGGAATCCCTGTTTGTGATTCTCCTCTGAGTGAAAACGATATGTAATTATAGTGGTATTTGCTGCCTCATCCTCCCTGACGATCGCCACTGCCAAAGAACGGCCCTTATTACAGCGTGTTAAGTCTTGCCTTTTTGCTTACTGGCTGAAAATGTATCCGATTCTCCAAAATCATCTTGGCAGGAAAACCTAGCTTTGGAAGGCTACAAAAATCTACTTCGAATTTATTTTCCAGAGTACACAACCATCATCACGGGAGCGCTTGTGCGATTACAGCTCTCCTGGTGTATACAGAGCTGGCTGGCTGGGGGGG
>JAADVN010001097.1:0-10627 GCA_023335535.1 Globisporangium spinosum | reverse complement strand
TGAAGCCGAGACAGCCGAGCAAGTCGACGTCGAGCCATCTGAAGCTGCGATTTCCGCATCAGCACCAGCGCCAGCAACACTCGACCCACAAGCTGCGACAGCATCGAGCAACTCGACTTCTTCCTCGCCTTCGTCGGCAGCACCACCCTCCTCTTCACCAGCGACTACCACCACCACCACCGCTACCACGGTCCTGACCACACCGACACTCCTGCCTGCGGTCTCGCCTTCGACTGCGCCGACCTCAGCACCAGCGTCCGCAAAGCTCAGTCGACCTTCCCTGCGAACACGATCATCCTCCTCGCCACCGCCATCATTGTCAGCATCATCACCGTCGCCATCGTTGTCCAAGCCGAAGCCGAAGCGCGCAAGAGCACCAGCACCAGCAGCGATGGCAGCAGTGGTGGCAGCTGCGAGTGTAACTGGGCCAGGTCGAGCGCCAACAACAACAACAACCAGCGCAATACCGGCAGCAATGAGCGCTGTCGCGGCAGCAGTAACCACAACAGCCGTTGCTCTGGCGACGACCTCAAGCTCCACCAGGTCTACGTTCGCCTTCACCGCTCGCTTCGCGCACGTTACCCCCAAGGTGTTCCTCAAGACCGCGCACCAGCTGCAGCTCGAAGAGGAAGGCCGCGTCTGGCGCCTGGCACTCGCGGCCAAGCACGAGCAGTGGCGTCTGCAGCTCACATGTGGGACGAGCCTCTTCTTGTCTTCGTCTTCGTCTCTCTCCACGCGTCGTATCGCAGTCTAGTCCAATAAATAGCGAGTCTGTAATCCACCACAGAATCATTTCGTAGAAGTATTGCATGCATGTATGGATGAGCAATAAATGTGTATCATTAGCACCTGTGATACGACCAACTGACCGTGTATCTTGTCTGCATATCTTCTCGTGTGTGCTCACTTGCTCCACTCCCCACAGCTCACACGGGCGCGCTAATACTTGAACTACAGCTCAATTGCCACACCGCATTGCTTAGCTGTGCTGCATCATCGCCAGCCAGCAACAGAAGAGCTTGAGCTTTTGAGACCCACTTTCAAAGTGGGTACATTTAGTTGAGTTCGCTGGTCAACAAAACGAACTTAGTGGATCCCTCCTCTGATGCTTTTGTTTTTGTTGGCCTCCAAAGCCAACAAAAACATCAACCTGAACGAACAAGGCTGGCTGAATTGGACATGGTCACTCCCACCGCACCAGTAGCGACGACGTCGACACCTGAGCGTGTGAGTGCGTCTTCGTCTGCTCTGTCAACACCGCCATCACAGCCGCCCTTGCCGCCTCTGATGTCCGCAGTGGTCGTATGTCGACAGGTCGCGAGCCTCGAGCTGCCGCACGTCGTGGCGCTCGTGAGCGACTTCCTCGACTTTGGCGTTCCGCAGCACTGGAGCATCGCGCGCGCCTGCGAGCGCAACCACCTGCGCCTTCTGCAGCGTCTGGTGGCGCGCTCCTATGCCCGCTCTTCCTTTTCATCGTCCAATGATGGTGCTGATGATACAACTGCAGCAAATGTAGCAGCCAACCCGCTCTACCGCGCGCATCTCTTCAGCGACGGGCTCGTGTTCGCGGTGCAAAACGACAACATGGAGATGGCTCAGTGGCTCTGCGCGAACGTGCGCTCCCGTCACACGAGTTTCTTGTGGAAAGCCATGAAGAAAGCGGTCAAGTGCGGCAACCTGCGCTTCCTGCAGTGGGTCGCGCTCATGTACCATCCGGATGTGGTCTGGAGCCCCAAGTTCCTGGACTCGGCCGCCAAGTACGGTCACTTGGACATACTTAAGTGGCTCAACATGCAGCCCCAGTACAATGTCAGCATCAACCCTACAAATGACTGCGTGACCGACAGGGCGATGAACGAGGCGGCGCGCAACGGTCACGTAGCGGTCGTCAAGTGGCTGCTCAAACACTACTTTGCAGACTACGTGCCGGACCAGGCGCTGCGGCACGCGATCGTGGGCGGCCACTTGGACATCGCCAAGATACTGCACGAGGAGAGCGGGTTCATCGACGACCTCGATCGCATCGACCAGTGCGGCGCGAGCGGCAACCTGGACATGGTCAAGTGGATCTTTGACGAGAACATCAAGTACGACCTCACGGACGCCATGGAGTTCGCCGGCGGCGCGGGCCACCTGCACATTATCCAGTGGCTGCACGAGTTCAAGGGCGAGACGAGTTTCAGTCGCGCCATGCGGGCTGCAGCGGCAAACGGCCACTTTGAAGTGATGAAGTGGTTGCACGAACAGGGAACCGAGGGCTGCACGCACACGCTCATGGACAACGCGGCGGCGGGTGGATACTTGGAGATTGTCAAGTGGTTGCACGCAAATCGCACGGAAGGTGCGTCACGCGAAGCCATGGACAGCGCAGCAAGGTATGGGCACTTGGATGTGGTCCAGTGGCTGCATGAGAACCGTCAAGAAGGCTGCACGACCCAGGCGATGGGGTATGCGGCGTGGAACGGCCACTTGGAGATCGTCAAGTGGCTCCAGGAGCACCGCTCTGAAGGTTGCACCACGGACGCGATGGACTTTTCCAGCACGCGCGGCAATCTAGATGTGATCAAGTGGCTGCACGAAAATCGCAGCGAGGGCTGTACCACGAACGCGATGAACTGGGCGGCGGCGCAGGGTCGGCTGGAGGTTGTCCGGTGGCTCCACGAGAATCGCAGCGAAGGGTGCACGACCCAGGCAATGGACACTGCCGGCTCGGTCCAAGTGCTCCAATGGCTGCACGAGAACCGAAGTGAGGGCTGCACTACCAAGGCGATGGACAATAGCGTATACAAGGGCGACTTTGACATGCTGCTCTTCTTGCACAAGCACAGGACGGAGGGCTGCACGTTCGAGGCGGCACGTCACGCCGCGAACGGCAAGCACTTTGAGATCCTGCGCTGGCTGTGCGAGAAGCACCCCGAGCAAGTGAACGTCGACGCGCTGAGACGCAACTACAGCGACGACGCCTATGTGAGTGCCGTGCTGGAGCAGGTCCAATGAGCACTTTGACCAACTGAGCTCTTGCTCAAGATCGTCAACATCACGAAGAGATACGATGAGTATCACTGGATGCTCCAACATGGAAAGAGATCTTTAACGCATTCTATTGGCTAATATTCTGTATTAACTAAAATCAAGTGACATGAGTGGATGAAAATACCCTTCTATATTTGTCAGGTTGGATGCTCCCTCCCCCCCACAATCAGTCGCTCAGTTCTGAAAAGGAAAAGAAAGTCACACACGGAGAAGAAGCATACAACGAGGATGGCGCGCGTCGACGGAGACAACGACGACAATGAGGCTCGCGAGGGCGGCGAGTTCACACGCAAGTGGACCGAGCGCGAGGAGGCGGCACTGATAGCGTACTGGCGCGAGAACGTGGCCAAGTACGCGACCAAGACCAAGCGCTTCTTCTACGACGAGGCGGCGCGCATCCCGGAGCTGCGGCAGAAGACCACGGCGCAGATCAAGTCCAAGTGCTTCGACACGGAGAAGCGGTATCGCGACACAAACCACATGCTGCGCGCCGCGGGCGTCGAGGTCTCGGACGGTGCCGACCCGGACGCCAGCCGCAAGTGGGTGCTCAAGAAGTTCTCGCTCTACTATGACGTGCACCCGTTCCTGGGGCCGCGCGACCCAGCGTCTAATGGTCTCACGGGTGAAGATGCCCGAGGCATCAATGGCCAGGTCGGCTCGCCAGAGCCTCCTGCGGCAGGTGTACGGTCGTTCGTTGCGCCCGCTACGGGCAAGAAGCGCGTGCTGAACGGCCACGCTGCGAATATGGAGTCCTCGACGCCACCGCGTGTCGTGTCGAAGCGCCACCGCGCCGAGATCGAGCGCTTCGTCAAGGTGAACGAAGAGGTGGTCGCGAACGCGAATGCTGCCTCAGGCTCAAACGATGCACCAGCTGGAGCCCCTACTTCGAATGGCACTTCGTCAGCTCCGTCAGCTCCATCTGGCGCAAACGCGGGAGCCAACAATCAGAATCAGTACGCGTCGCACGTCCAGGAGAACAGCGCGATGGTGGAGGCAGCGACTGAGAAGATGCGCGCCGAGGCGCGACTCGCGACGATCCGCGCGAACGCCGCGCTACTGCGCGAGCGCAAGGCGCTCATGAACGAGGGCATCTCGGTGGACGAGATCAACGCGCTGCTGCCGCTCGAGCCGTCGAGAGTCGTCTAGGAGGCATGTAAGTGTGTGCATTATTTGAAGTCATGCAAGCCTTCGCTGCAATTATGTAGACTGTTTGTCTGCATTCATGGATGAAAAGATTTTTGTGTGTGTGGTTGATTCTCTACGAGCATTTTTCATTTTCAAATCGTACCACAGGATGGTGCTTCTTTGCCAGCCATTCTCCTGGCAAAGATCGTCCTCGCAGATATATATTCATGAACATGGATCTATTTTGGTCTCATTTGGAGGCTCAGAGGTGCTCTATAAATAGCAATTTGCCGATATTTCGCTTCCAGCACGCATCGCCCACTTGCACAATCGCGCCTGCGCTCCTCAAAACTCTCAAATCTCAATCGCCACAGTCGGAAGCGCGAGTGCCAGCATGTCGTTCTACCTCCTCAGCGAGGGCCTCGCGTGCGTGCGTGCACAAGCTGAGCTGATGCCTCTCTGTGGTGTCATATGAACAGAATATCTGAATTTGCTTTCTGTGTGAAATCTGTGTGTGTGCGTGAGAACAGCTTTCTGGGCATCTTCTCGAGAGCGTACGAGTCGCTCAAAGTGCTCTCGCGCGCGGAAAAGGGCATCGAGACCTCCACTCTAAGCGCCATCCTGGAGTTCCGGTTCGTAGAGCCTGTATGGGTCCTACCGTATGCACTCAGTGTGAAGGTCTAATCTGTGCTTGTGTCTGCTTCCTTGTGGTTTGTTGCTACTTCTCAGGGTCGTGCTCGCGGTGACGGCGGTCTTTGAGCAATACGTGGAGCTTTTCATGTCCTGGTTCCCGTTCTACTACCTCTTCAAGTGCATGTTCCTCGGACTGCTGCTGGTGCCAAACACCAAGGTACCGTGTGCGTTTTCCATGGGGCTCCTGCTCTTTACCTACTATTTGGGATTCATCCGTTTGGTCTAACTCGACCGGACATGCACATCACAGTTCGCGCATGTGCTCTATGACGGCTTCATCGAGCCCGGGGTGGCGGTGCTCAAGCTCGAGTTCGGCACGAACGTCCAGCCGCTGCTCGAGGCGCTCGTCCTCAAGTGAGTCGGAGTTCTCTCCTGTATCCAAATATGTCACCAGCCATTGCTTAGCCAATATGCTCTCTCTCTCTCTCTCTCTCTCTCTCTCTCGCGCGCGCGCGCGCTCTCTCTTATCTGCTGCAGGTACGGCCACTGGTTCCGCCAGCAGCTTCTCGCGCGCTCGCTCCAGCTTTTCTGCGACCAAGAGCTCCTCGAACTCGAGCGCGAGCTCCAGGACAAGCTCATGGAAGTCCGGGTAAGCGGTGGTAGACGTGATCGATCACGATTGACCAGCCAGCAGGGGCTCACAGTTTTAATCAGAGGTGCTGACATTCTACCACCTCTACCTTCGCACCTTTATTAGGATAAGCAGCGCGACAGCCGCCGTTGCCTCAAGGCGGAGCAGCACGCCGCCATTGAAGGAACCAAGTGATCGATCGCAACGCTCGATGAAGACGCGTTCGAGTACCACAACTCTGCATTAACTTTCATATCTAACACTACGAAACTGAGAGCTTTCTTCGGATCTTCTGAGTGCAACGCCCTGGCACCACACCGCCTTGCTATGCTATCCGCAGCTGCTTGCGTATCTTGGAAGTCTCGCCAATATCAACAAACGAGCGTCTCATTCACGGATTCAACATCGTGTTGAGCAGACTGCTCTTGCGTCCGCTCTTGCTCTTCTTGCTGCTCTTCGGTTCCTTCTGCTGTTTCTGCGTCTTGCTGTCAGCATTCGGCACCGGCGTCGCGATCGGGATCACGACCACCTCTTCCAATTGGTGGTGGTGGTGGTGTCCATCGGAGCCAGACGTTTTCTTGTGAGACGAGCCGTACGATGGCACGGATACGTTGTTGATCGTCTCGTCGTGCTGCGCCGAGAACCGCGGGGCACAGCAGCCCACGAAGAACACGATCATCGTGGTGAAGCACGCCGCGCAGCCCGCGATGAGCCCAAAGAGCCCGCCGGCCGTGCCCAGGTCCAGGATGCCCATGATCAGCAGGTAGCCGCCGAGCCCGCGGTACGTGTAGAAAAAACAAGTACTTGCGCAGAAACTTGTCCGTATACTGGAAGCGGCACTCGAAGAGCAGCAGCAGCAGCGCAAAGAGCATCACGTAAAGCGCCATGAGCGTCGCCGGCACGTCCAGGAAGAGCAGCGACGTGAGGCTCCCGGTACCTGCGAGCATCTGGATCACGGCGGTGATCACATTCAGAGTGCGCACCACGCTGACGAGGTACGTCACGCTCTCGCGCTTGACTTGGAAGTCACTGGATGTCATTGTTGGGTCTTGGTTCTGGCTGGCTGGCTGATGTTGGAGTCGCCGTTGAAGTTGTTGAGCCCTCCGTGTAGATGTAGCTGGTTGGCTTGAGACCTCGACAGAGAGAGAGAAAGAGAGCTGCTTGCTCGCCACGAAGACGCTTGCGAAATGGTGGGAAGCAGGGAAGGAAGCAGCAGCCACCGACCAAATGGAACAAGCAGCCAAGCCTGAGCTGATTACTTTTGCGTGGCAGCGACCTTTGGTGAAAGCATGAGAGAAAAAGAACCAGCTACTCACACTGAGAGAATGAGAATTGTTTACCTGGTGGTTACGCGATCTGAAGAAAAGTCCAACGCTCATTTCCACTCGCAACAACCTGCACCAAAATCCACAGCCAGCAGCAACGACCAGAACATGTTGTAGAGAAAAAGAACAGCCCATTGAAACAGCCTACAGTTCCCACAAACGCCCCACAAACGTCCCACAAACGCCTGCTATTCACGCTCTTTACTCTCCTTCCTGTCTTCATTCTTTCGCGTCGCCCTCGCTTGGTTCTTCTTTATCGCTCTCGTTTTGCTTTTTTTTTCTTGTTTCGTCGTCTTGCGCTTGAAGTGATCCATGTCGATTGCATCACTCTGCTAGAATTGGTCGAGGCTCTCTGCCTTCTTCGTCTGTACCGCAATTGCTTTCCTTCCAACAGCAACAGCATATCGGCATCTCTGATCTCTCCATCGTCTTCTTTTCAGTACGCGACTAGTGGTAGAAGTCAAAGCTCTTGTCTGCGCGCTTGATGGCATTCTTGTAGCCCTTGTCAAAGTCCTTTGGCAGCACCACGTAGCGGTTCTTTCGCACCGCCTGGAGTCCTGCTTCCTGGCAGATCGACGCAATGTCGGCCGAACTGATCTTCTCTGGTCGGTTCACGTAGTCCTCCAGATCGACCTCGTCGCCCAAGTTCATGTTCGCCGTGCACGCCTGGTAGATCAAGCGCTTCTGTCGTCGGTCTGGCAGCGGGAACTCGATCTTTCGGTCCAGGCGACCCGGACGCAGCAGTGCCGGGTCGAGCGTGTCTGCTCGGTTCGTCGCCATGATCACCTTCACGTTCGTCGCCTGGTCGAAGCCGTCCATCTGGTTGAGCAGCTCCAGCAAGATACGCTGCACTTCGCGATCTGCGCCGGTCTGCGCATCGAAACGCTTGGTTGCAATCGCATCGACTTCATCGATAAACACGATCGCAGGCGAGTTCTCCTTCGCGAGGCGGAACACATCGCGCACCATGCGCGGTCCCTCACCGAGGTATTTCTGTACAAACTCCGAGCCCACGACGCGGATGAATGACGCCGTGGTGGCGTTCGCGACCGCCTTCGCGAGCATCGTCTTGCCCGTACCAGGAGGGCCGTACATGAGCACACCGCGCGGCGGGTCTACACCGATCTGCTTGTACAGGTCAAAGTGCGTGAGCGGCAGCTCGACGGCTTCGCGCACCTCCTGCTTCTGCACGTCCATGCCACCAATGTCCGAGTAGCTCACGTCTGGACGCTCCGACATCTGCATCATCTGGATACTCGAGTCCGACTCGGGCGGAAGCACGTCCACGACCGCGTGCGAGTGGCGGTGCAGCGCCACCGACGAGTTCGGCTTCAAGCGTTCGCGATCCAACGTGCTCAATATCCGCACGTAGTAGTTGGAACCGGCCGTGGAGCCCACAATGCCGTAGTTCGCGTCCACCATTTCGAGGAACTGGCCGATCACCAGCGGCACCGACTGGATGCGCTTCACCTCCTCCTTCGCACGGATCAGCTCACGCTTGAGGTTCTTCATCTCGTCCTTGATGTATCCTTCCTGCGAGCCATGTGAGCAGGCGATTCCACATACATACATACATTATTAGTAAGCAGCTTGAAGAGAAACACGAGGAAGGAGCATGTTTTGGATGGAATCGAATGGAATGTACCTGGATATCCAAGAACTCCAAGTGGCGCTCCAACGACTTGAACTTTGTGTACATGTCCGTCTTGCTCTCCTGTTGATCGCCATTACCATACAGCACACAATCGTATCACAGCAGTTAGTATCACAGCTTTAGCTCTCGCAGTATCTTGGATCTAGCGGCGTGCCTCTTGCTCTCCCAATACACGCAGGCAGAGTGAGCGAAGCACACGCGCATGGCACACAAGCGCGACGCACAAACAGAAGATCAGCGGTGTGCGGACGTACAATGGTCTGCGGCAGGAGCGGCTCTTCGCCCAGCGCCGTCGCGTGCAGTCCGATCTCCTCCATGGCGCTCTCACTTCGTAGCTCTTCCTTTCTTCCCAAACGAAATCTTCTTGCTGAAGCAAGGAAGGAGGGGGGCGTGGGCAGTTTACTGTATAGACTCTCGGAAGTGCAAAATCTTTTTGTTTACTGTATAGATCCTCTGAAGTGCGATGTTGTGTTTCATGGAGTAAATCGTACTGAATGGGTAAGCTACAGTACGTGAGCACTGGTACAGTACCGGTGCTTTCGAAGTTGGATATCGATAATTATGGAGTACCGGTAGTATACCGGTTACCTCTGATGGTCACGCCACAATGAAGTTGCTCTTGATGTTCCACTTGACCACCCAATTCACCACCCACTTCCTTGCGGGTGATCAAGTGTGTGGCAATTTAAAAAAGCTTAAAACCCATTTCGAATGGGTTTTAACTTTTCTGCTATCGTCCACTTTTTAAAATTGATGTAATTCTCAGTCATCTTTTGAAACCACAATTTCAAAAAAATTGAGATGATCAAATAATGATTGAAAATTACATCAATTTTGAAGTCGTCCTTCAACAAAAATGTTCAATTTTGGGAGCTCAGCCTACCCACACCCCTCAAACCTCTCTATAAGCCGCTTTTACCCGTCTAATTAGCGTATTTCTCACAACTATTCAGCCCATCCAGCCTCAAATCTTCGGTCCTTTTCCTAAAAGCCTATACAAAACGCTTGCTTTTTGCTAAACCAGACCCATTTTTGAAGGCCGAAGGGTGTTCTCCATTTTTTAGCCTATCCACAAAAATGAACGACATTTTGATGAGATCCCGAGCCAATCAAGGCTTTTGGTCTCAAAACCTCTGTGAGAAATACGCTAGACACGATTTGGATGGCTTTGCCCGTCGAGCAAAAATGGGTGCACGAGGAGTATTTTGAGGTCAAAACAATTACTACAGTGCTAGCAGGAGGTATAAGACCACCTCGCTTTTTACGTTCAAGACTCAAGCAGACAGCTTTTTACAAATGTAATTACATTTTCCAACTCGTCTAACGAAGACCAATCGTTTGGTGAGCTCATTTTTGCAATCCGATTACTTTTGGCAACGTAACAGAAAATAACGCCTCAAGCCCCCTGGAAGAAAATATAAGACCACTCAGCTCCCAGCGTCTGATGCTGCCCCAGGTGCGTTTCTTCCATCTCCAATGGCGTTTTATATGTAGATGAGATGATTGACTACTACATATGTGTTTCACAGAACGAGAGAAGAAGAATCCGAATGCCAAGGGGGACAGCACTATCGAACTTCGAGAAGGGCCAGATTTCAACGATAGGCGCGACCGGCACGAGCTAGAGAGTGATCGCGCGCATGATTGAGCGGTCCAAGACCACTGTTCAAGCCTATTTGTGCAACTCCGAGGCCTACAACACAACACGATGCCCTAGAATACCCTCCATCCTGACCCCAGCCACCCTTCGCCGCATCGTCCGAGCAGCCCAGACCGGCCGCTACAGCTCGTCACAGCTCACCCGCTCACTCGATTTGACCATCTCCGCTCGCTCCGTGCGCGGTGTGTGTGATGAAGCGCATCCCGATTCACGTACCTTTCGCTTCCCAGATTCGTTCGTTTTGTTCGTTTGGCGTCTCGATCAAATGCCACGCCACATCCGAGTCAATATTTAGGTCGGGTTCGACCCAGATTGCCCAGGATCGACCCAGATTGCGCGGGGCTGACCTAGATTACGCTGGATGGAACTGTCTGATTACGCCACTGGATTTTCCCTCTTTATGAGAGGTTTACTGGTCTTTTGATAGTTTTATCATGTTTTAGGAGGTTTATTGTAGGATTGCATATTAGTTTAGGCAGATATTAGTTTGGAAGTCGAGGACCTCTATTAAGTTGGAGAGTCCTCTGACTATAAGGGCCCGCCTCGCGGCGGGACCGACAATTCAG
>JAADVN010001096.1:0-10635 GCA_023335535.1 Globisporangium spinosum | reverse complement strand
TCGGACGTGATGCTCCCCGTGGGGCAGACTGAGGACAAGCTTGACCGGCTGCGCGTCGTGAAGCTCGAGAAGACCCAGGAGCTCGCGCACTCGATCGCCGCTGTGGTCCACGCCAAGCGCACACAGGACCGCGAAGCCGCGTCCGCGTCGTCGTTTGCGCCGACCGCCGACCACTCGTGGCTGCTGAGCTCCCCGGCCGCCGGCTTCGTGTTCATGTGAGTTGTTGTGCTGCGTTGTGTCTGCATAGAGATGGATAGTTGACTGACTGTCTCATCACTGACGCCTGGTTTGTTTTGCTGATGCTGTTATTTGGCTGCTGTGCAGTAAGGAAGTGCGCGAAGACGAGAAGAAGCTCGTGCTGCTCGTGCCGTCGCCCGGTCCACTGCCGTCGCGGAATCTCATCTTGGGCTCCATCAAATGGATCGAATAAGCTAGCAGCCAATACACCACATGAGCCACCCCTTTTGATGCGGTACCTCTCTTTATCTTGTGGTGTCCATGTAGTTTGGATCACAAGGCTCGCTCTGTCTATCACAACAACAGTTCCAAGGTCCATACAACAAAGTTCATCATCCATTTGTTTGTATTCAGCATATACACTACCCTCTCGCCTCTATTGTCTCTTCTCGTCTGTCAATCTCTCTCTCTCTCTTGACCTAAAAGCCCCAGCCTTTGTCCGTGCGGTTGAGGCGGTACCAGTCGCCACCGTTCACGTCCAGCGCCTTCTCAAATTCGCCCGCGCGCGCGACGATCTTCACCACCTGCTCGTAGAACGCGATGTTCATGTCGGTATCGAGCTTGTTCGTGAGCTCGTCGTAGATCAGCACCGCGGTCTTCCAGTCGCCCTCACTGTCGCACGAGTCGATCGCGAGGCGCGCGATCTCCTGCTTCACCGCCATCGACATGGTCGCAGGACACTCGCTGTAGATGCCCATCAGGTCCTCGTGCGCACCGACCACTTTCGCCGCGCGCGCCGCGATTACGTACAGCGCGTCCGTGGGGAAATGCATCAGCGGCGCGTTCCACTTGGCGTGGCTGTCACGCGCGTCAACGTACATCTTGAAGAGCTCCAGCACCTCGTTCGCCGACTCCATGTGGTTTCCATTGTGACCATTTTCACTGCTGCTGTCCTGCTGTCTCCCGATCAACGAATGCTTCATCAGCAGCGTGAACGAGAACGTGGTCGCGAGTCCGTCGTCAACCATCTTCTTCAAGTGCTTGCGCGCGAGAGGGTACTTGTTGGCCGCTAAAAAGGTCGCGAGCAAGTGGTTGTGCGTGACACTCGAGACCACGTGGCCGCGACCAATGAACTCGTCGATGAGCGCGATCGCCGTCGCGCTGTCGGCTTGCTCCTTGCACGCGCGGATCAAAAAGTTCAGCGCCTTGGAGCTCTTGGTGCGGCGGCGACACACGTAGTTCTCGCGCCAGAGCGCCACGAGCTTGTCGAACTGCTTGGCGGCAAAGTACACGCCCATGAGCGTCTCGAAGTGCGTGCGGTCGAGGCGCACGTCCTGCAGCTGCTGCTCGATCGTGGCGCTGATCTCGCTGTCGCTCTTGCTCTGCTTGATCTTCCTGCCGTTTTTGCTGCTCTTCGCGGTCGCGTCGTCCCAGTACTTCTCGGCCTGCTCCGCGTCTTCGGCGATCACACAGCCCTCGAGCAGCATGTTGAGCGTGTACACGTCCCACTTGGCGCCTTCGTCGTCCATCATACCCAGGATCTTCGGCAGTAGGTCCACTCGGCGCGACCGCACGGCCCCAAGCAGCAGCGCGTTGAACGTCACGACGTCCGGTTGCACGTTGCGCTCCTTCATGATCGCGTACACGTCCAGCGCTTCGTCCATGTCGCGTGCGTTGCCGTACGCCGAGATCATCGAGTTGAACGTGTAGATCGTGGGCGTCGCGTGCTTCTCCACCAGGCGGAAAATGATGTTGAGGTGATGCAGGTCCGATGTGCGCGCGCACGCGCTCAGCGCGGCATTGCATAGATTGTCACCCGGGTAGATGCCCTGGTCGAGCAGCATCTTGAACAGGCGCGTCGCGAACAGGTATTGGCGGTTGCGCGTGCACGTGATGATCGCGGACGCAAACACCTCGCTCTTGTTGCCGTCGTCCGTGTACGGGATCGCGTCCATGAGCTCTTCGATCTCCTCCCAGCGGTTCATGCGCGCATACGCGAGCACGGCGGCGCCGTACGTGCGGTGGTTGGGCGTGATGCCGTCCTGGATCATCTCGTTCAGCAACTGCAGTGCCATGGGCACGTCCGAGCGACCACCGCGCGCGCACGCATGGATCGCGCTCGTGTACGTGATTACGTCCGGGTCCATGTTGAAGTGCTTGGCGATGTCCAGGATGCCCAGCGCCACCTGCGCATTGCCCAGACGCGCCGACTCGGCGGCGACGCGGTTCAGGCGGTTGCGGTTCGGCTCCTGGAACTGGTTGCGCAGCACGTCGAGCGCCAGCTCACTGCGGTTCATCTTGATGAGCGCGCCGGTGATCAGCACGAGCTCCTGGTCGCTCCACTTGTTGTCCAGGATCGGGTATTCGTCCATGTACTGTAGCAGAAGCACACAATAAGTAGGCGCGAGTCAGCCAAGTGCATCCATCATACCAGCAACAACATTATCACAACAAAGCGCACGCGTGCGTACCTTGCGCAGCACGGAGGACACTTTGCCCACGGCCATGCACTCATCCAGCAGCTTGCGGAACGACACGCGGTCCATCTGCTTCCACCACTTCTTGTTCTCCGGGCGGAACGCGTTGTAGTGGCTCGGGCGGTGGCGCCATTCCTGCGGCTGGGCCGCATTCCCGTCACCAGTACCACTGCTGCTCTTACTCTTGCTGTTCTTGTTGCTGCTAGTACTGCTGCTCTTGCGCGCGCTCTCCAGCGCAGCCGCGTTGCTCTCGTCGTCCACGGGGGCCAGCAGGTTGAAATGCTTGGGGATACTGCGCACTTTGTGCATCGAGCGTGTGGCAGTCTTCGCATCGGGCGACGACTCGCTTTGGTCCGCGGCGGAGGTGGCGCTTGCAGTGGACGCACGGCCGACCGCCAGCGCACGCGTCTGAAAAGGAAGCAGCAGCAGCTGCTGGTGCTGGTGGTGGTGCGAGCGACTCGTCGGAATCGCGCGGCGCAGCGTCGTCCGCAGCACGCGCTGCACGGTGGAGGTGGTCATGCTGCTGCTGCTGCAGGGCGGCCGGGTCCAAAGGAATGAACGCGGTGAATGAGGAATTCCGATCCACACAGGCGACAACCAATAACACAACAAAAAACACTCGCGCGTTTCTGGCCCACGTAAAGCCTAAAAAGCATTCGGCTTTTTAGGAGAGGTTACGGTACGCACCTAATTCAAGCAGAATCCTAATGTGCAATTTTAAAGGTTTATTACGAAACCAAACTCGCAAAGGGTACAAAACCCCTAAAAGCCGAGCCAGATTTGAGCAAAAGCACTAACAGCCGAGCGAGATTCAACCAAAAACCCTGCAATCAATACTGAAAATAGGGTAATACCCTAATTTTGGCGTGAGCTACAAATTAGTATAAAATATGCCATATTTGGCACAAAATCTACATTCACAAGAATGAAGGTACCCTCTCTCTCGTAATATCGTCAAGTCTAAATGGTTTCGCTTTCCGTCAAAGTCAAAGTTGGACAGATGAGCTAGCGGACCGTATATTCTGCAATAGCAGCACAAATGTTAGCTTCTCTCTGTGAGGCCCATTTACCAGTGAGGTGATGTTGTGAGACGAAACTTGGAAATGTTTACTGCATAGTGTGCGCTGCGCTCTAAACGCGTCACATGGCGCACCTGCGCTCCGCCGCTGGACGATCTAAGCCACGCGCAAATGAGCACCTTTTGTTGTGGTGTTGGTGGAGGGGGACATGGCAACTGCTGATAAAAGAACACAGTGGTCGAAGCAGTTATCGTCCCAGACGCGCCATAGAATTTGGCAAAAACACCCACAGTGGGTGGAGGCAGTGGATTCAAAAGCAGCGTAATTTGATGCAAGAAGCAAGCAATGTCAGCCCTGCATTTACGAGCTCCATTTTTTAACGCATTCTAACATCTGTGTAGGTATAATGAGGTGTACAGAGAGAAGGTAAGGTATTTTACTTTTAAAAAGATGTTTGATATGGGAACAAATCTTTTGTTGTGAGTGGGTGGTGGGTGGTAGAGAACCAGCTTCAGTCACAGAAAATCAGCTATTTTGCATTGTACGTTCTATTTTTGTGAGCTCATTCTTCTTACAAAGCCTTGGTGCAAAAAAACACGTTCTGTGTGAAGAACAGCTTTGTGAATGCGAATTCCGAATGGTTGAATGCGAATATCTATCTCCGTCGACCCGCCTGGCGTCACTCAGCAGCGGAAACCCAAACAAGATGCACCAAACGCCTGTTGCTCTTTGGCTCTCTCTCTCTCATTCAACTCGCACTTTCGCTCGCTCATTCCGCAATTCGCGTCCAAACCCTCAAGCGACCGCCAAGAAAGAACCGCAGACAACTCGCAAGCATGGTGGTGAAACTCCTGACGCACGAGCACGGCAAGGGCCGCGTCCGCCTGCTCAAAGTGACGCGCCAGCCGGACAAGCACACGGTGCTGCAGCTCGAGGCTGAGATCCTGCTCGAAGGCCCCGCCGAGCGCGCGTACTACAACGGCGACAACAGCGGCGTGCTGCCGACCGACTCGGTCAAGAACACGGTCTACGTGCTCGCGAAGAAGCACGAGTTCGAGACGATCGAGGACTTTGCGATCATCCTCGCCAAGCACTTTGTCGCCACGCACCCGCAGATCGTCGACGTCGCCAAGGTGAAGCTCTTTGAGACCCACTGGGAGCGCGTCGTGACCGCGGACTCCAAGGGCAACGTGCGTCCGCACCACCACGCGTTCGTCGGCGTCGACAGCGGCGTCTCCACCACCTAGTACGTTTACGTTTGTTACGCTTCTTGATGCCATGTACATATGGGAGGATTCGTGAACATTTTGACTGACGTGACGCTTGTACTTACTCGCTTTGCCTCTCCATAGTGCTATTGCGCGCAAGGCGCCACACGGCGGCGAGCCACTCATCTCGCTCTCGGCGGGTATCGACGGCTGGCGCGTGATGAAGACCACGCAGAGCAGCTTCGTGGACTTCTTCCGCGACGAGTACACGACACTCCCAGACGTGCCTGACCGTCTCGTGGGCACGGTCGTCAAGGCGACGTGGAACTTCACGTCGGAAGCGCACAAGTCGTGCTTCAAGGCGCAGCGCGAGCAGGTGAAGAAGGTCTTGCTGGACGCGTTCTCGGGTCCGTCGGACGTCGGCGTGCCAAGTGACGCCGTGCAAGCCACGCTCTACCAGATGGGCGAGGCGGTGCTGAACAAGTGCTCGTTCGTCAAGGACATCAGCATCTTGATGCCAAACGTGCACAACCTGCCAGTGGACCTCACACGCTTCGGCCTGAAGAACATCCACCCGCACGGCGAGGTGTTCCTGCCAACGTCGGAGCCACACGGTATCATCCAGGCCACGATGGTGCGCGCGACTTCGCGATTGTAAGAAAGAGGGCGACAGCATCATCATCATCAGCAGCAGCATTAGCAGCAGTGGAAACCTACCTGTTTCAGTAGAAGAATGTCATGGAAGGTCGTGAGCTGAGCAGTCTGCAGCGTAGCTCTTCGTTCTTTTTGGCATCATTTATGATTGAGAGCTGGCTTGTTACACGCATGCAATCAATCAATTAACCAACACGGCGCGTTATCATTTCATATTGCATTTGCGTCCGCGCCTCGTGTGTGTGTGTCAATCTCTCTCTCTTTGAATGTGCTTGCTGATATGATATGCTATCTCATCCGTCTTGCAACAAGCTCCGTGCATTCACCACTTGATTGATTGGCTGCTTTCACTTGCTCGTATAAAAATCTGACAACGATTCCGCGAACACGCGCGCCTTGTTCTGCAAGGAAGGATAGCGCGCGCGCTCCTGCAGAGTGTGCATGTGGCGGTGCATCTCCTGGAAGCATCCATCGCAGGCGGCGCAGCGTTGCGTTCTGCAAAGAAACGCGCCAATGAATGCAACACAAACGCATTCAAATAACACATAGCAAACAGCATTTGGGTGAGCAAGTGCAACGCCAGCAAAACTCTTCGACTCGGACCATCAGCTGCAGCTCACCTCTGCTCGCCAGCGAGGTCCACGTCCCGCGAGCGGAACTGCTTGGACCGGATCGAGTCCTTCACAATCGGCGAGAACGCGTCAAAGAGCTTCTGCCCGTACTTGATGCCAACACTCAGGTACCTAGACACAAGCAACTGTGATAAGTGGACCTCGAGAACCAACTTCCATTCATCCGCGAAGAGACGTACATTTCAAACTTGCTCGCCAGCAACTCGGTCACAAGCGGCAGCAGCAGCGCACAACCCTCCAGATCGAGTCCCAGCGACTGGAAATCTGTGATGCGCAGCACGTCGACCACGATCGCCTCTCGTTTGCCATTCGGAAGCTGCGCGAGGTACCGAAAGCCGTCGTGCAGATTGCCTTTCTCCCAGTACACGAGCAGCTGCTGGATGCACTTCTGACGCGCTTTGAACGTCTTGACGCACGTGTCCATCCCGCAGCGCAGCTCCATGATGTAGTCGGCGGTATCGACCTCCTCTTCCTGCTGCGGATGGTTGCAGCAATAAAAGTCAAACCCACGAACGTGAGAACGTCAGGTCACAGAAGCCAAAATCTGTTGAATGCAAAATAAGATGCTTGTGTACCCGGACGTCTGCTGCTGGGTTCGCGTGGTGGTGCACTGAGGCTGGATCTGCGTGGATAGACAGACAACAGATAAGTTTCCTTCTCATCACTGGAGCCGTCATTAGAATTAGAGTCAGCAAGTGTTCTTACCAAATCCATTGTTGGAGACTGGTCGGTATTCTCTTTGAGGAGCAGCAGAGGTGTCTGGTGTCGCCATCCTGTTATCATCTGATGATCAGCAAAGCACCCAAACACATAATACAGCACAGGTGAGCCGCCAGTACTTGCCACACCTCACCACCAACGCATGCTACAATTGCTGGCATTTCAACTTTTCGTACGTGATCTGCGAGGGTCTTCAGCGAATTGGATCGGGTTTGCATTCCCAGGAAGAGCACTAGCTGGCGTCGTCGGTCGGCTCGAGACGGACACTCGATTCTGGAACTCTGGCGCCAGTCGGTCGGTGCTACTGTTCGCGCTCAAAGGGTTCCTCGCTGACAGTGGCTGCTGCTGCTGGGCGATACCTGCAGAGGACGATGTCGACGCGCTCGGAGGGCGGTTGAATGAAGTGGGAAACGGTGGTACTGCTGCTGTTGGCTGCTGATACTGTTGCTGTTGCGCATATGGAGCCGAGACTGGTGCTCTCGACGGCTCTTGTCTGCTCCTCACTCCGCTGCTACTGCTGCTATTGCTGCGGTTAAATGGTCGCAGCTGTTTCACATCCAGCACCCAGATCGACACGAACGCGTCCTGGATCGAGCCAATCATGACCTTCATGTCCTGCAGCATGGTCGAGTCCGCGTGGGTCTCCACTACGCCGCCCGTCTCTTTCGGACGAGGACACATGACGCTGTCGTGGCACTCGATTGCAGTCTCGTATGACCACACGCGCACGGCCTCGGGCGAGCAGCAAAAGAGGTATTTCCCGCTGTGCGGCTCGGTGATCGTGTGGCACATTGTCGTCGTCTAGCAAGATACGAGTTTGTCAAACTCTCGCTCTCCGTTGTAATTAGACAAGTTTTAGATGATCCATTGGGAAGACTTGTACTTACCGTCGCATTGTCTGTGGGCGTGAGTCCGATGAGCGCAAACTCCTGCACGTCCCAGAAGCGGAGCGTCCGATCTGCTGACGACGACACGAGGATGAACTCCTTCGGGTTGAACTCGAGGTCTGTGCAACAACCATAAATGCGAGTGAGTCTCCCGTAACCGATTTTCAAACAGTAGCAACGACACAAAGATTGCAAGATCATGATCAACCACCACGCGTTACGCACTTGTGATCGCGCCGCCGTGGTCCGAGAACTCGCGCAGGAGCTTCCCAGCTGTGAGGTCCCAGATGCGGATCGTGCCGTCCAAACCACCGGAAGTGAGCCACCGGCCGTCGGGCGTGAAGCGCACAGTCGTGACCTCGGTTTTGTGGCCCTTGAACGTCTGCATGCAGCTCTTCGTGCGCAGGTCCCAGACCTTGACGATCGTGTCGAGCGAGCCGGACGCCACGTAGTCCCCGTACAAGTGGTAGTCGAGCGCCGTGCACGTCGATATGTGGCCCTTGAGTGTGTGACTCACCTTGCCAGCCTCCAGATCGAACGCCTTGATGGACCCGGCTTTCGAGCCCGCGATCACTTTCCGCTCCGACGGATCGAACACCAGACTCTCCACAGGGCTCTGGTGACCCGAGAGATTCTATATTGGCTCAAAGACGGATCACAAGGGAAACAGCGCTCAGTTAGCACAAATAAACAACGCTATCAGGTACGATATACACATACGTTGAAGAGCAGTGCTACGCACCATGATGTTCTTGGTCTCTTTCTCGCGCATCCGCCAGAGGTTGACCACATTGTCGTCGCCTCCGGTCGCCGCGACTTGGCCCTGGCATCACACAATTGAGAGTCCAGTACGAGCAAATACGCAATCTGGTCAGCGAAGTGTCTGCGCGGCCAGGAAGGAGCATTGAAGCTACCAAGAGCTCAAAAGTCAAAAGGATCGTTTTCGTTTCCGCACCGATTTGTGACCGAACTTGAGGCAATTGATGTTGCTGGAATGGCCCAAGAAGTGCGCTGCGTATCGGGATGAACACATATACACACAGAGGGTCGCTTGTAGTTAGTACACGAGAGCAGCCTACACACGCATACACGTATAGAGAGTGTCATGACAGAGCGATGGAGACGCACAGTGCCGCGTCAGCGCCATTGCCGTCGGTTCAGATGCTGCTGCTGCTTTGCGCGCCGCTTGTGTTCGAGAGTCGCACTCAATACGTACCGTACATGTCGAAATAAATACACGTTGCGAATGCCGATCTTGATATCGACGTGATTTGTGTTTCTGCCACACAACTGCCACATTCTACAGCCAAGCCACAAAGCGAAAAGAGAACGCGCAAACCAAGCAAGCGAAGCAAGAAGGGGAAAGGGAGCAACTCTCTCTCTCTCATCAGGCAGCAAGAGATACCTCCACTCACCCGCGGGAATCATGCAGGTGCTGATCGCGGTGCTGAGCTTCATCGACATCGTCGCGCTGACGTTCCTCAACGGCTACTGGGTGCGTTCTCCTTCCGCAAAGCAAAGATGCGAAGAGCTACCAAATCAATTCATCCTTGATGCATCAAATAATGGATGACACCACACTGACGATCGCTCATGTTGTTTCTCTCTGCGTGTGTGTATGTGCATTGTGGTTACTGCTGTGCAGCTGATCACTCTGGATGAACTCGAGCTGGACCACCTCAACCCTGCAGATGTGGCCAAGCGCCTCAACAAGCTGGTTTGTACGTGACGGCGAGCATGTGAGCAAAGTATCCCTTGGTGCCAAGAAAGAACTGACCCCGCCCTTGTTTCTATCTGTTATGGATGCGCAGTCCCAGAGATGATCCTGCACGGCATCCTGATGTTCTTGTGCCTCGTGGCGTGGGCGCCGTACGTGTTCCTGCTCAACGTCCCGATTGCGCTGTGGCACGCCCGCCGGTACGTTGCGCACCCATTCGTCCAACCGCCGTATGTAGGCTTTCCGATGCTGATGTGTGTCGTATTGTTTTTGTTTGCTAGTGTGTCGCGAAATGAGCACATGCTGGACCCGACGGAAATCCTGCGCTTCAAGAACCTGCAAGCTGCGCGCGTGGAGGCGATCGCCAAGACGGTTTTCTACGGTTTCCAGATCGTCTACGGCATGTTCTGGTGCGTGCCTGTAACATGCCCATCTTTGTGTTTGCGTTTGTATCAGTCAGTATTCTAAGCGACTGACTGTGCGCCTGTGTGTGTTTTTTTTGTTTTTTTAGGATGGTGTCGGCGATCGTCGCGTCGGCGGGTGGCCGCAAGTCCAACAAGAAGTAAGCAACAGCCAGCGAAAACGCCGAAGGAAGGAAGAACGAGCGAATGGGGCGACGACAGTCGTGGAGTCAGTCGCTCGCCCACCCTTTACTCCAGCTGCTATACCATTTGCGAGAGGAAGAACCACATTTTGGCAGGAAACAAACAGGAAAGTTGTGTAGAAAGAGAAGGAGAAGCGTAACGTTAGTATAAAGCCCCCGGGTCCACCACCACCACTTTCGCCATCTTGGGACTCGTGTCTTTGGGTTGGTAGCTTATGTAGCAAGTGTGATGCATGCATGATCAAGATAGATGCCACACGCTCGAAATAGGAAGCCACTTGTCATGCTCAATCGAAAAGGTTTTGGCTGTTGACACACACGGATGACTCAGACTGATTGCTGAGAGATCAACTAGAATTTTGACCTGAAAACTGTATTGCAATAGTGCTATTTTTGACACATTCTTTCAGCCAAAATTAATGTCAAAAATGCACACAGTTTGCAAGCTTAGTTTTCGAATTTATTGACCTTTATGACCTTTCCGCCATCATCAAGCAAACTCCCGGCCAAAACTGGTTTTCAAAGCCAGACGGCATTGAG
>JAADVN010001095.1:0-10636 GCA_023335535.1 Globisporangium spinosum | reverse complement strand
CTCTGACTTCCCTGGCTTCGAGTCGGCTGTCGAGGTGTCAAGATTGTCGGTCCCAGGTCGCTATCCTGATCGTTTTAAAGAGGATATTAATTGATTGTGGTGGGCGGTATTTTGAGAGATGCCTGTATTTGTTTTCAATAATTGACATTGTTGCATGAGACTTGGGCAATACGGGCTGACTGGTGCTGCCATATGGGCACTAGTAGCATCTACTCAAATGTAAGCATGCGATAACAAGCTCGCCAAAGCCTGTCGCTCGCTCTGAAGAAAGTAGGTGGCTGACGAAGTCCTAACAAAAGCCGCGAGCCAGGACACGCAATAAAAACCAGTTACTGCTCAGTAACCGAGCGAGAATGTCGTTTTTTGGCAGCTCCAATTAACCGGTCGCCGTGACAATATCCACGGTTATTGCGTCGGTCTCCCATCGGTTAAACACTTGAAGATAAATGATCAAACGGCTAATGAATTTGTAACCGTTTTGAGACGGTTTAGATGAGACGAACATCAGACAAGGCAAGTGAGCCCATTGTATGAAAGGGATCACCAAATCTTCGATTTTTGAGTTGGTTCGGAAGAGATGGGCGGAGCGGGACAGCACCCATGCCAACCAGGACACACACGGCATGGTTTACGTGCTCATTTGCATTGGCGCTTCGTCTTCTGGAAGGGTCGTGTTTGTATCCTCCTCGCCATTCGCGAGTTTGCCTCGAACGATCAACAGCTCATTTCGCTGAAACGACACGCGTCGATTGATTGGCACTGAGCTGAGGTGAGCAGATAAATACATACGTTGTATGGGCACTAGCATCTCGTGGCTCAGGGCTCACTGGGGCCAGGACGCAGTGGCGACGCTGTTCAGGTCCAGCAGTGCCAGCACCACGGTCGCGACGGTGGTTCTAGGTATGCTCTTCCTGGTCTCCGTTAAGGTCCTCGTCGCGCGTAGCAACCCGCTGTCCAGACTCCCGCGCCCGACGTACACGCTGCCGCTACTGGGCAACACGATTGAGATCATGGGGTGGCAGCGCAACAGAATGTACGACTGGGTGGCCGAGCAGTGCGAGATCCACCGGCAGCCGTGGCGCATGCATGTTGTCGGCCGAGGCCCGTCGATCGTCCTGGCGACCCCCGAGCTCTTCGAGGACGTACTCAAGACCCATTTCGACCGTTTCCCGAAGGATGAGAGCATGTGCACGATCTTCCGCGACCTGTTCGGCCACGGCATCTTTGCAGTGAACGGGGACGAGTGGCGTCGCCACCGACACACAGCGAGCAACCTGTTCTCGTTCCAGATGCTCAAGCTTGTGATGCACGAGGTCGTACGGGAGAAAGCGCAGGTGCTGATCAACGTGTTCGCCGAGTCCGAGTCGCGCGGCGAGCAGGTGAGTCTCAAGGCCGTGCTCAACCACTTCACGTGCGACGTGTTCGCGAAGATCGGCTTTGGTGTCGAGCAGGGGTCGCTGGAGGGCGACTTGCGAGGGAAACCGGTCAACGACTTTGTGAACGCGGCGATCACGGTCTCGCGCGTCCTGTACAATCGATTCCTCACGCCCACGTGGCTCTGGCAGCTCAAGCGCCGCTTCAGCCTCAGCGACGAGCAGCATCTGAAGAAGAGCGTGCAGCTCATCGACTCGCTCGCGTACAAGATCATCAACGCGTCGATCCTGCGAAAGCACCGACTCGAGAAAGAAGCGCAGGAGTACGACGAGGAGCCGCCACCGCTGACGCGGAACCTCATCTCGATGTTCATGGAGACCAACTCGCTCACGGGCGCGGAGGGAGAAGTGGACCCCAAGGTCATTCGCGACATAGTCGTGAGCTTCATCGCCGCCGGCTCGGACACGACTTGCCAGAGCATGCTGTCGTTCGTCATGATGATGAATCGGCATCCGCGCGTGCTCAAGAAAGTTCGCGCCGAGCTGAAGCTGAAGCTGCCGTTTTTAGGCCACGACGGTGCCGAGTTGCCCACCAGGCAAGACCTGGCGTGCTTGATCTACCTGGAGGCGGCGGTCCGCGAGAATCTGCGGCTAAACCCGGCGATCCCCGTCACCACACGATCTGCGAGCGAAGACACGGTCCTGAGCGACGGCACACTGGTACCTAAAGGCACGCGGGTCGTCATGTCCTTCTATGCGGCAATGAGGAGCAAAGCCGTCTGGGGCGAGGACGCGCTCGAGTTCAACCCCGAGCGCTGGATCAACCCCCAGACCGGTGGGCTGATCACCGTCTCGCCGTTCAAGTTCCCAGCATTTCTCGCGGGTCCGCGCGCGTGTCTGGGCAAGAAACTCGGCAAGATCGAGCTCAAGATGATGCTGGCGGTGGTGCTGAGCAGGTTCGACCTCACGACCGTGGAGAACCCGCATGAGATGATGTACCAGACGGGGCTGACGGCGTCTGTGAGGGGTCCCATGATGATCAACCTCACGCGGATTGATGGTGGCGCTGGAACAGGGGCGACGCAGCGCGCCACCTCGGCATGAAGCCTGACGCAAAAAAGCAAAACAACCTATGAGAACTCTGTAAAATAGGATACTAATTTATTGGACTTTGGTAGAACTAACTCCTCATCGCGGCCACCAGAATGCGCACCTTGGTATTATGGGAGTCTAATGCATGAGCGAAACACCGCCCAACGTGCTTTGGCGGCGTGTCCGGTTCCTCCGCAGCGCTCGCGCCAAGTCGATCGAGTTGTAAGTTTGCATTTTTGAGCCAGAGAACCAACCGACTTGGCTTTGTCGGTGAGGATGGTCGAACCTTCACCCATCTATGTCCGTGGGAGAAAGCAAACTACATCAAGGATCTCACCTGCATGTTAAATGATAGCGTTGTGGGCATACAATAACAGCACGAGTCCTGACTCGTGCCAGAGCAGTCAATATTCAAAGGAAAGGTATGTACCCTCACCCCTCTTCTCTTCTGCAGCAATACTGCGCTGAGGCAGGCAGTCTGTCATTTTTAAATTTGTTTGTGAGCATGCAACCTCCCTCCTCTGTTTACCAGGAGTGAAAGAAAGTCCTAATAGTACTCACACAGAGCTCGCAATGTCGCTTTCCCCGCTGATCTCGCCCTTTCATTCGAAGGTTAAGCGGGTGATGAAATGGAGGGACAGTGTCCGGGCGAATCAGTTGTAATTGCTCGATATCGAGGGTTTGAGGTCGCTTTTTCGCACAGCATCCCAATAAACACAAACACCTCTCTCCTTTCTCTTCTCTCCAGCTGCAATCAATATGGATGCTGTAAACAGAACTGTGGGAAGGCTGCAGTCGGGGCTCTTATCTCGACCCATAGGATCTTGACCAGGACGGCATCTGGTCATTTACCGCTTGGCCCTAGCGTACGTCTCCAGACCATCGTGGAGAGAAAAGTGTTGTGATCTAGATTGGACTCCAAATTGATAATGTCCGTCATCTAGATGATCTGCAGCTTTGCCGCAATGTCCACCTACTTGTCTCCAGGCTTTATCACTAGGATCTTTCACCTGATTCGCTTCATACGCGAGTGCGACTGCAACTTTTGATTTGACTCGCTTTTGAGTCAGTGGCGACAGACGAAAGTTGCATGACGTCAGTCAGACTAAGCTCTCATACATGTACTCACTTGGAGACTCGGCGAAGTGGTGTCACTCTCGTTTTCGCGCATTTTGGTGTTGATCCCAGGCAAGTCGAGGTAGCGGGCAGCTGCAAGGCAGAAGCCTTGGCTCTCCTTGAGAGCTTCCAGTATGAGGTCCAATAGTGGTCCAAGCCCAGGCATCGCGAGTGTACGATCGAACCTGCTTCGTTTGCTCAAAGACACCACGTTACAACCTGAACGGATCGAGTGCTGTGCCTGGCGCCACAGAGAATACGAATCTTATTCATAAGATGAACTCGTCCGCGTCACGCGAAATCGAAGTGCGCCTGTGCCAAACGGAGAGAGCATTTCGGAGCATCGACACTCCTCGAACGCACACACTTTGGTGGAAAAAGCGGTGCCGTCCTACTTTACGGAGACCGCGTCGCAGTTGCCCACGTGGGTGGGCCTCAAAGCCCACACAACCCAGGATTTTACCACTGACGGAGTTTATTTTATCGCGGTTGGATATTCAGAGCCCATAGAATGCAGCAGCAACTGCAGATATCGGTTGGTCGAAGGAATAAAATTTGCCAACGTGCAACTGTGGCGATGCTAACGGCTAACGGAGTTGAAAGTGCCACTCTGAGAGCGACTTGTAGCCGGTTAAACCACTTTTTGAGCCAGAGTCCTTGTGTGCGACTCGCGTGTCTGTGTGCGCGTGTGTGACGGATCTTGGGCACAGGACAGGGACGGATGAATCGCCTCCAATTGCGATTGCACCCATCCTGGTGTCTGTACCCAGGTTCCCTGTCTCTTGCTTTTCTAATCGTTCGGACTCCTGAAAGGGCTCTCTTACTGTACTCCGCGAGTTTGGCACTTGCTTGGTATGCACTGTGTCTTTGGTGCCGGCCAGCGTCTTTGATCTTTGAGCAGTCAAGCACACACCTTTTCAAATCGCAGGCGACATCGCGCCGCTCAGCTTATATGACTGCGTGCTTTCAAGCGAAAGCCATGGATTACGCAAGTGGACGCCGACTGACGAAGTTCACGATCATCGTCGACAGGTCGCCAGGCCGCGTGTCTTTGCGGGTTGATGGGTCCCAGCCTTAGTGAAGGTATTTATTGCGAGACGCCTTCTTCGTCAAGACATACATATCCCAACGTATTCTCTCCAACCACGCACGAGGAGTTACGAGTGACAACTGAGAGCAGAGGAGGGAGCTTCGCGTTTGGCAGTGAAATGGACGCAGCAAAGTCGCAGACAGCGAAAGATGGAAGGATCCTCTTTTGGTCCTTTTGGTGGGCTGCTCCTTCGCTCTCGATGCGTGCGCCTCGCCTCGCAGAGCATCATCCTTTTCAGCTTGAAGTCCAGTGCGTTACCGTCCGATTTTGAGCAGCGAGCGAGCGCGCAAGCAAAACAGGATTTCCAAAGGACAGATGGGGGCAACTCGGACTAAGATTTGTGGCTACATTTCAGCCAATCAAAGTCGCGTGTAAATGGACTCGCGCTAGAAGGCTTCTCTTTTTCGAAATCGAAGCCCGCACGTACCTGGGACGTGATCATTCGCTGTGAGCCAGTTGACCTCTACTTTTGATGGTCACGCTCCGCTGCTACAGTCGCAGCAGTTAGCGCCTGTCCTCTCGTTCATTATCGTTTCCTCCATCCATCGAGACCATCCTCATCCTCCTCATCCACACGTCATAGTTCATTATTCCCTCCATTCGCACCAGCAGTGCTATCAGTGTCAGTCAGACTGAACCACTGCACCTCGGTCTCCTTCAACGTTGGTTGATACTCAGGTAGCCAGCAGGTAGAAACAGACACAGACAGATACACCACGCAGGGAGGGCGCGCAGCTCGAATACAGATCACGATGTTGACGCTCGACCAGCTGATTGAGGCGCTTTACGCCCACCCAGCGCTCACTTCGTTGACCGCCGGGGTCCTGGGGTTCGTCTATCTGCTCCTGCGAGGTCGCCAGTCCAACAGCGATGTGAAACTAGGCGAAGAGCTTCGCCCAAAGATCCGGACGCTCCGACAGCTCCCGTGTCCGCCCTCGACACTCCCGATCCTCCGCAACACGCTCGACATGGCGGTGCGCCAGCGCGAGCGGCTCTACGACTGGTTCCTGGAGCAGTGCGAGCTGCACAAGGGACCATGGTGCCTGCAGGTGCTCGGGCGACCGCCAGTGATCGTGATCGCGTCCCCGGAGCTCTTCGAAGACGTGATGAAGACCCAGTTTGAGCTGTTCCCACGAGGCGAGAACGAGTGCGAGATCCTGCGAGACTACTTTGGCGAAGGCGTGTTCACGGTCAACGGCGACGCATGGCACCGGCATCGCTCGACCACGGCCCAGCTGTTCGCACTGCCGGCGATGAAGAGCGCCATGCACAGCGCGCTGCGCAAGAAGATCCGGGTGCTCTGCCACGTCGTGGGCGTGTACGCGTCTCGCGGCGAGGAGTTCAGTCTCAAGGCCGTGCTAAGCCACTTCGCCGCCGACGTGTTCACCAAGATGGCGCTGGGCGTTGAGCGCAACAACCTGGAGAACGGACTGAAAGGCTACAGCGATGATTTCATCGAGTCCTCGCGCACGATCTCATACGCGATGCAGCTGCGGTTCCACCAGCCCATGTGGCTCTGGAAGCTCCAGCGCAAGCACGGCTGGGGCATCGAGAAGAGGTTCAAGGAGTGCATCAAGTTCACGGACTTTCTCATCTACAACCTCATCAACGAGTCGATCGCGAAGAAGAACCTGGCACCCAAGCAGTCCCAGCACTCCAAGCGGAGGGCTACCAGCGAGGCGTCGAGTACGTCGAGTACCATGTCCAGCGTCGGCTCTAGTACCCAGTCGTCCTCATGCTCCTCAGTAGCATCCACTGAAGAAGCCAAACCACCAGCACCAGCGCCAGCACCGAGGGACCTCATCTCGATCTTCCTCGAGCACAACTTGCTGACCGATTCGCTCGAGGTCGATGCCCAAGTGATCCGCGACACGATCATCAACTTCATCTCGCCAGGTACCGACACGACGTCGCACTGCATGTCGTTCTTCATTGTCATGATGAACCGGTACCCGAAAGTGCTCAGGAAGATCCAGGACGAGCTCCAAACGAAGCTCCCCCAGTTGTTTCATGGCGACAACAACAACGGCGCTTCAACTGAGCCTAGTAACTTGAGCGTGGAAGATCTCTCCAAGCTGGTGTACCTGGACGCTGCGATTCACGAGAGTCTGCGGCTGAATCCGCAGTATGCGGTCACGGCGCGCGAGGCAAATGCTGACACAGTTCTTAGTGACGGCACGTTTGTACCCAAGGGCACGCGCGTCGTCATGGCGTTCTACGCGGCCATGCGGCAGCGCTCGGTCTGGGGCGAGGACGCGATGCGGTTCAAGCCCGAGCGCTGGATCAACCCCCAAACCGGTGGGCTCATCACCGTGTCGCCGTTCAAGTTCTCAGCGTTCTTCGCCGGGCCGCGCAAGTGCCTCGGCATGAAATTCGCGCTGCTGGAGGTCAAGATGACCATGGCCGTGCTGCTGAGCAAGTTCCAGGTCAAGACGACCGAGAACCCGTGGTTTTTGACCTACCAAGTGGGGCTCGCGGTCTCCGTGAAGGGACCCGTGACGGTCCGAGCCACGCCGTTCAAGAAAACACCTGTGGCGGTCTCTAGCGCATGAACCAAGTCGAAGTATGTGGTGTGTGATGTCGTGTGAGCAGAGGATTGCTCGTTTTTGTAAATGTGTGTAGTAATTTGTATTTAAGGGTCGATGAGGCATGGTGTCGAACTCAGAAAACCTATCTACCTACCTACTTTGTGATATCGAGAATCAGTGCGTTTCCATAGAGCTCATCATTATACTGGTTGATACGCTTAGCTCGGTTTCAATTTTGGCTCAGAGCTCGTCATTCAGGCTCAGCTGACCGAACAACCTCTCGCGTTAGAGGAAAACGAGGAGTTTGAAGCTATTTCTGACAGCTCCAAGCTCGCTCTGTCGCGATTTCCCAACGAAAGAAGTAGCGCATCTCGGTACCCAAGCTCCAGATCACTCAAGGATCACTCAGCGCTCACTCAGGACTTGTCGACATGGGCGGCAACAACTCCCGGGCCCTGACGCTTGTAGACGTCGTTCGCGTGCGCGAGTGGCTGCTGATCACACTGTAGAACCGCTTTCGCATCGAGAACGAGCGCCAATCCGTCGGCAGCAAAGGCCCCGCGACAATGAACTCCATCCAAACCTTCCTGCTGCAGAATTTCCAGCGCTTCGACGTGGTACAAACCAGTCTTGTGAATGAAAATGTCCTTCCATTTGCCATGGTAAAATACTGATCTCTATGGCAATGGTTTGTTGTCCCTGTTCGTTCTGTAGTCCTCGCGAGGTTTTGTGGAGCGCGAGGCCGCGCTCGTGATCGCACACGACCTGACGCTCAGCAACAAGTGGGCGCACGACCAGATCGGGCGCTTCTGTGAGCTCTTTGCACCCGAAGACGGCGAATACAACAACGGCAATGGCGGCGAACATGCGCATTTAAACTACCGCCTCTTCCTCCGCTTTGTGTTCCTCCCCATCGAGCGTCAGGCGTCGCGGCTCAAGCTCAAGGCGTGCATCGCGAAGGTCGGACACTTTGAGGTGTATCCTGGTGGATTGGTGTCGTGTGCATTAAGCCAAGGTCCTGGTACCGAAGGCAGTGGAATCCCTGTGCTCGCAAAGAAGATTGCGCTCATGCCAAATGGCGCAATCAACAATTTTTTGTTTGTTTCTGGTGAGGTATATTAGGTTACAGTCGAATGAACGCTAATAGCCAGACTGCAGACCGAGTGATGGAGTCGCCTTGTCAGCAGTAGTTTAGTAATCGATTTGTAAGGCTGCTGGAGGGTTACATCGTCGCTGTGCAGTGTGTATCCCTCCTGTCGAACCAGTACCCAACGTCGCCCGCCAGGTACCGGAGAATGAAGTCCGTTTCCTCTCGATGACAGTCGTTTCCGACCTGCATCGATACTCTCGCATCCATAGCGATGTTCACCGCGGTGTCAGCCATCTTGTTGAAGGTTCGTAGGTGATGAGTCCAGCTTTGGACGCCAAGACTGGGTGCATCACGTCTCGCAGCACTATACAGCCGCCGAAGGTGGAGCGCCTTCGGTGGCCTGTGGCGCTGCATTTGCTGCAGAATGAGTTGACTGTCGCCAGCTGCGTGGAGCGGCGTGGCTTTCTTCGCAAGTGCCCACCGGAGGCCGTGTCCCAGGCTCCAGTACTCAGCTAAGTTGTTCGTCGTGGAGGCAGCCCCGTAAGACATGCACGCGTATCATACCAGCTCTGCTTGTCGATGTTAAAGGTTGACTCGAAGGAGGGTAGAGCCGGCGCTATCCGGCCCTGGGTTCCCTCTAGAACCACCGTCAAACAGTAGGAGGTAGTACCAGGCGGGTTGTGAGATCGGAGCTATGTGCTCCGCGTGTTCCGCCGCGAAAAACTTCTGATAGTTCCATAACACTGCACGCTCAGCACTTTGTGTGATTAAATTGCTGCTGTATCTGTACAAGTGGCGTAGGAGGTCGATCTTTCTGGTGACCCTTGAGAGCAGTACCGTTCGCTGGGTATCGCGGGTGCTTGGATCTCCATACAGTAGAGCCGCACGCTAGGACCATAGCCCATGTAGTGTAGCCGCTGCCGTCATGGTCCGAAGAGTCTGGACTGCCGTTGATATGGCATCCACCTGGGTCGCCCGTGTGGCCGTCTCCTTCGTGGGCGGTATCAGCAGCTCTACCGCACGACCAGACAGCGCTGGAGCTTCGAAGGAGAACACACTAACGCTCAGGGTGCCAAGTGATGTAATGATGGACTTTCACTCTTGGAGTACAGGCCGTCGTCATGTTTCCCTCTCCCATTCTACATTCACTCTAGGATAACAAAAGAACCAAAGTAGCGCAATCACCCAAGCACGCAAGACATGTGCAGCGCATTGAAGCTTCGTATTAGCTAGAAAACAAACCAAAAGAATCCAGGGAAGTAAAGGCACGACAGGATCTGTGCTCTGCGGCATAGATACGTGTGCCTGTGTCCTACGACCCATGACCTACCCATAGGATGCCCCCTTGGAGAAGAAACAACGAGTAGAAAGACAGGAAAGAAACAGACAAGCTCACGCACTCACTTCTCTTTTTACAATCAATACCACAACCACTTTCTACTCAAACTCCTCGCTTCGCCATCGCATTTGCCTCTTCATCTCCCTCGCACACGACAGCGGTCCCTCGCCATCCCCCGCTTCCTCGCTCCACACCAGGCCAGCGCTCATTTCTCTCGGTCCTTCGGCTGCATCAAGTACCAGGTCGTTACATGGCTGGTACTTCTCCAGCCACGGCATGCCGAGGATGAGGTCGTACCTCGATCCCACCTCGAGTACGTCAAATGTTTCTTTGCAGATAAAGTCGCAAAACTTGAAAGCGAGTTCAACGAAAACTCCTTCTGTGTGTACAGTCGAGACGTTGGCAAGACGTATCATCATATTCTCTCGCCTGCCATCAATGGCAAGGCGCTTCCACATCTGCGGACTCCATTCGAGCGCCACTTTAGATACAAAATTCTCGGACGCACTGCAGTCCACGAGAAGACCCATCTTTCCTTCATAGCCCTTTACTAACGCGCTAAACACCAACATTTTGAATGGGAGCTTCCCACCAAGCGCTCCACGGACTAAGCTTCCCATCTGCACGGCTCTAGTAGTCAGCAATGCCGTAGCCTTAGAGTCCACCACAGTAGAGCTGTAATGGGGCTTAGCCAGCCATTACATGAAAATAAATCTGTTTGCCAGATCGTGTGCGTCACACACCATCTTCGCTGCGCATTGTGGGTGTGAAGAACAAAGGATTGCGGATACAGTAATCCCACATGCACGAGTGACATCACTGAGGAATTCCTGTACTCCTTGGTACAGAGCGCTGATCACATGTACTAATCAAGTGCATGGTGATTGTCGCTCGTACTAATCAAGTACGGAATGATGGTTCCTGCTTTGGGGAACCTCACTGGTGACGCATGCGACGTGTCACTGCGGGTTGAAGTGATGGCGTGAGCCAATCACTTCACAGGGAACT
>JAADVN010001094.1:0-10637 GCA_023335535.1 Globisporangium spinosum | reverse complement strand
CGCCCCCATGTGCTCTGTTTTCACCTGTCCTTATGTTTATGACGCACTCTTTAAATTTATATTTTCCAAGACGTGGTCACCACGTGATCAAATGAAGTCGTGCTTTCGCCATGAGAACGTTTCACATGTTTTCTACCATATCTAAAGATTTCAGCGCCGGAGAGTAAAAATTGAGGGGAAAATCTACATTTTCGTGAAAAAGAGATGTCCTTAAGATTTTGGTGCCCACTGTATCTGTCAGAAAAGAACACCCACCCACAAAAGTATCCACAAAAAGCAGCCAGCAGCACCACGCTCATCTGATCTCTCTCGCTCTTCAATCTGCGCTGCTCCCCACACTCCTCGACCGCTCGCAGTCTCATCAGCCTCATCAGCAAAACTCAGCCTCAGCTCACTCCAAAGATGGCGTCGCATGCTGCCTTCAACAACAAGAACGCGCCGGTGTACTCGCCCACGGCGCCAAACCTCAGCGAGATGTCGCCGCGGGACATCTCGTTTGCCGTCCATGTTGATGTCACGCCGATCACCCCACAAGCGTCCAACGTCCAGGTCGTGCACCCACCGCCTCGTCATGTGCAGATCTCTATCGTCACGAGAGCAGCTCCAATGACGTCGTCCAACTGGGAGGTCGGGTTCTTCGAGTGCTTCTCTGTGCCAGCGCACTGCTGCATGGCGCTCATCTTCCCGCGATCACGAGGAGTTCGACAAGTACCACGGTGCGTCGGCGACCTGCTTCCTGCTCTTTGCGATCGCCGTCACGGTGCTCTGTCGCCAAGTGCGCAAATTCCACCGCATCCTGGGCTCAGATCTCGAGGACTTCTGCGCGTTGCTCTGGTGCTCGTGCTGCGTGGTGGCGCAGATGTCGATCCATACCCACAAGGCGAGTCTCAAGCGTCTGGCAGACACTGCGACGCTCCCGGCGTACAGCAGCGCTTAGATTGAGCAGACACAATGGATTCGAATGTCGTCGAGCTGTCTTCAGCATACCATGTATCCCCGAAGTGTTTCCCCGAAGTGTTTCCCCGAAGTGTTTCCCCAAAGACTCGTTGGGCTGGTGGAAATGTGATACTTGTGGCGTGCCGGGAGCTCGCATCCACCAGTATATACCTGACTAATGCGCGGCATCAGCTTGTCTGAAAAGAAGATCGTCTCCACGTGGGACTCACGGTGTTCCGGTGAAGCTGATGCTGTGACTGCAGCCGGGTCGGGGGTTGTTTAAGCTGGGAATTCGTCGCTTGCTTGGACTGGGAACTCATCACTTGTTTGGGCTGAGAGCTCGTCGCTTGTTTGGGCTGGGGGCTCGTCGCTCTCTTGTGCTGGGCCGACGCCGAAACCGAAGTCCGGTTCCGGATCGTCACGACTCTGCTCTTCGGCGAGTCTCTACTCCTGAGTGCGTTCCTGCCCCTGAGCGCGTTCCTGCTCCTCAACGCGTCTCTCGGTGCGTCTGTGCTCCTCGGCGAGAGCCTTGGCTTTGTTGCGTCTCTTCACGAGCTGTAAAACTCCTTTTTGTCTCTGCCTGCACCTTGTCCAATATGGTCCATCGTGAAACTATACATTAGCAAGAGCAATACCGCTCTCTCTCCACACGAGTGCGTTGAGCATATGTGGAAAAATCGCTTGTGGCGCTGCCGACGTTGGTGACCTTGAGCGCTGGTGCTCAGCCCCCCTTTTTCCCCCCACATGTACTGTGTCTTGTATGGGAGAGGTATGTCTTATATGGCACCACATCACCAGTTAGCATTTCCATAGTCGTCGTCTTACCGGCACCATTGATGCCCAAGAAGTCAAAGCCCTCGCCGCGCTTCAAGCCAAAGATCAGGTTGCGAACAGCAGCCTTGCCGCCCTTGTACACCTTGCGGATGATGAGAAGCCTGAGCAGCTTCTTCCGCCCGGCCTTTCGCGCGCGTTGGTCGTTCAGGGGTTCAGGGTTCTCCTCGTCTGTGGTTATAGCGGCTGCCGTAGATGTCAGCGCTGCAGCGCTCTTGGCTCTCGTTCTGTCCACCATGCTGTTGTCTTTGCGCTTTCGGCTTCGAAGTGGAGGAGGAAGAAGGGAGAAGCATGAAGAGGAGAGAGAAGGATTTCTCAGTGAGCTTCGATGTTGAAGCGTTCACATTGCAGGGACGCTCTGATGAACCCGAAAGGTTCATTCGCCTTCCTGCCTTCGTGCAATAACCTCGTAAGATTCACTATCGAGGAGCCCTATTTGAATCTGTGCCAAAATGCACGCTGTCGCCAAAGCATACAAATATCTATACTAATCACTTTCTTCACTATCGAAGTGCATTTTGGCATAAAGTGGGGTTTTCACGAATCGGTGCCAAAATGCCGTCCATAGTGACGAAAGTGAATCGTATGGTGTTTTGTATGCTTTCCTATTCGAGCGCAATTTTGTCACTCGCGAGCTTATTAATGTACAAACTAACAATAGCAGTGAGTCGATACAAAAGGGCAATTCGAGGAATTACGTTTGAGGATATACAAATGAAAGCAGTGAAAGTGTCTGTCAATTTTAAGAAAAACAAATTCATATACAAAATTACAAGTCCTGTTCTTTAAAAAAGTATTTACGATTTGTTAATATTATATATAGGCAGTTGGATCGAAAGTGCAACAAATGTTGCACGAAGGTACACATCTTGCGACATTCTTTTTTTTTGGCGGGAACGTCCAGCTCTCCATGGCGCGCGCTGATTGGCGGAAACAAACAAATTCAAACAGCAGAGTTTTCCCGCGAGTTTTCAAAGCAAAAAGCTACGCGCGCTTTTTGATCCGCACAAGTCCGAGTCCGAGGCTCACAGATCACACAAATCACAGCACTCGCGCGGTCAGTTCGTAGGTATCGGAGCTCCAGACAGCAGCAGCAGCAGCAGCTCATCTCATCTCACCTCTCGCTGCAGTACAAGTGTATCGATTGCTTTTGCTGCAACATTTCCTCCCTCTCCCATCCAAATCAGGCTGCAAGCGAAGAGAGACCAACGAGAAGCAACACGACTGCTTGCTGCTGTACGTAGCATAGATAGAAAGACAGCACATGGAGCGAAGCATGCTAATGAGCCCGATCCGGCAGAAGCAGAGCGCGAACGTCGCGAGTAGTAATGTCGATGCTGCTGCAGCCGGCGGCACTGAAGGACCGGGGACGCCTGCGATGATCAGAGTGAGTGGCTTTGCATCTTGCTGCATGGAAGGATGCGCTTTTGCGTCTGTCGCTTCTTGAGCTTGGACTGACATGTCTATGCGGCGAACTTCTTGTTCGCTTGCTGTGTGTGTAGGTGGGAGAGCGAGCGATTCACCACCCGAGCCCGAATCGAACGGAAGCTGCGGCTGCGATGATGCACTTGTTCACCTCGTCCGAAACAAGTGGCGGCAAGGTACATACCATTCGCTCCTTGTCACTACACTTGTCAATGTGCACTATCTCACCAGCCTCTCGTTCTGTGTTGTTGTGCTGCAGTCGAAAAAGGTCCGTGCGGACGCCGTTGGTAAGAACGGAAAGGTCAAGCGCCGATACGTCCGCAAGGTACCAAGAAAACTCGACACTGCTCCGACTGCTAAGGGTGCGACCGCCACCGTTACTGCGAAAAAGGTGGTCAAGCAAGAAAGTGCCAAAACCGCAGGACAAGCCGGCAGCAAAGGCGGAGAGACTGCGGCTTCGCTAGACGAAATGCAGGCAATAGCCGACAAGGGACAGCCGTCAGAAGCTTCAACTGGGCCAGATGGACAAGAGCCGGAAGGCGAAGGTGCGGACTGGAAAATGACGAGCGATGACGTGCGCTATTTCCCGTTCCGGGAGTACAACCGGAAAGAAAAGTCGCTCGGTCTTCTCTGCGAAAAGTACGTTCGCTCTCTTTGCATCTCTGCTAGCACATCAGTCAGTGGTTACTTCATGATACCGATTTGTATTAACACTCATCGCGTTCGTGTTGTTTTGTGCAGCTTCCTGAAACTGTACCGCAGCAATCACATGTCGGAGATCTGTCTGGACCGCGCTGCTTCTGAACTTGGGGTCGAACGGAGACGAATCTACGATATTGTGAACATTCTAGAGAGCATCCACCTTGTCAGTCGCAAGAGCAAGAACTTGTACAACTGGCACGGCCTCGGCGCTCTTCCAGTGTCCATTTCTGCGATGAAGGTAGGCGATCCGATTGTGCTTGGGTCTGTTGGTATTTTGTGAGAGCAACATCTAATCACTGTCTTGGTTTTGATTTTGCAGAGCCGATATTCGGAGCTCCAAAAAGAGGGATCGATTGGACCATGCAGCTACGACTACAACTTCAAAGGTGCGCACTTCGTTCTGCAATTCAATCATCATCCACTGACCCTATCTTGAACTGACTAACCAACAACAACCTACCATTCTGGATTCTACATGAACAGATCGACGACGAGGAAAGTCTCTTTCAAAGCTCAGTCAAATGTTTGTGCAGTTGTTCTTGCGAAAGGTATGCTTTTGGATGTGTGCAATTCTCCTCATGCGAATTGCAGGACCTAATTGTCTCCGTCTTCTTTCTTCCTTCCAAACTCTAGGAACAATGCATCATCCCCCTGGACCAAGCGGCAAAGCAACTCATTCAGATGGAAGAAAGCGAGAATGAAGAAGACCGACTGCTCAAAAGTACGCTGCAACTCCTATTGCACTCTGCATCTTTGAATGAAAGACTCCATTGCTAACCGCTAGCTCTCTCTCGCTCTTTGTCTACAGCCAAAATCCGGCGACTCTATGACGTGGCGAACGTGTTGGTGAGCGTCGGCTTGATCGAGAAACTCCAGCTGTCGAACTCACGCAAACCGGTTTTTCGCTGGAGAAACAGATCACCGTCGGAGCTTCAGGAGCAGAATGAGTTTGTCGATGGCGAGCAAGCGTTTCAAGTGAAGCAAGAAGTTCCGAGTCAACTTGCCGTGAGTCACGATGACGATGTCGAAATCAAATCGGAGACCCCTTCGTCCATTGATCTTCAATGCGAAGAAGAAATCGACACGCTCAAGACTTCTCAGTCCTGCGACAGTGACTCGTTCGACGATGGCAGCGACTCCCAGTCGGACTGCAGCTCCAATGGCACACCGAAGCGCAAATACACCGAATCCACAACTCCGGTTTCATCAGATGACGAGACGGTTTCGAAGCGCAGCAAGACGGATGCGCCGGTACCAGCATCATCCACAGTACCAACCACCGAAGAGGTCGTCGCTCAATCTCCTCCTCCGAGTGTGACAAGGCTGCTTCGCTTTGATGAGAACGACGCCCCAGTGCATCCGCAGATCATTCTCCACGAGCAGCAAGAACAAGTTCGAATTTACATGCAGCAGTACATCCGCGAGTACGTGGACCACATGATCGTCCAGCAAGTGCGCGTCGATCCTTCGCCAAGCAGCAGCACAATTCCAGCGGGTGGACTCGGTGGCGAGAGCTCTGCTCTTGATAATGCCGCCAGTTCACAGATCGCCGAGTCATCCGTTGCGACAATCACGCAGAGCATCCACGGGACTCCAGTCACGATACCGTCTCTCACAAACCGCGTCACGAGCGACCTGGCAGGAAGTATCCAAGACCTTCTGTTCTCCACAAACACTACCAGTCCGCAATCCGTCGCTGATCTGATCCCAATCGAGAATCGAGCGGCAACCAAGAACGTGCCGTACGTGTCGATTTCTCCTGTGCGCTCGCCTGCTCCTTTAGCCCAGAGCTCGTCGCCATCAGGCAATTGCAGTGCAGCATCCAAGTATCCGCCTCTGGCACCTGTGAAATCGTCCGCCAAGTCCATCGAAGTGCAAGGCCAGCCGCGCAAGTTGCTCGCCGAGCTTTAGTCGACAACAGCAGCAGAGACGCAATTGTGAGCACCGTGCTGATTTATTTAACAGGGAGCGTCGGCAATTTTTCGAGTGGAGAAGGACTCGCTCGCGGGAATGAAGACCCACCTGAGACAGAAAGAGCAGGGGGAGTCGTCACCGCGTGCTGGAGCTCTTCGGTATGCAGCAAGCATCGCATCGTCCCCGCCGTTCGCCACCATCGTGGCAGTTTAGTCTTTGTGTGAACCAGGAGAACCAGGAGAATCATGGTGTAGGCGAACCGCGCGATCGCGCCGCTGCTGCCTCCGCGCGCGCTGGACGGTGCTTGTCATCGCGTACGCTTTGCCAGGTCGTCTCGTTGGGCTGGCTGCTGGTGCTACCTCGCCACGCCAGTGAGGGTCGTGAGTGGACGAAGCGCAGCGGCAATTCGACCCGCCACGACGTGGGACTGATTGCGTCGCTTGTGGTGTCGTTCGTATGGACGATGGGGTGCACATCGTGTCGGTGAACGCGTCCAGCCCCCTATTTGTTACTACTGTAGTCGCAACTATTAATCCATTTACAACCTGTCCTTCGCAGTGTGCATTGTGTGCCTTTTGTTGTATTATGGGTGTGCCTTTGGCCGGGAAGATGTACGAGTTGTTGCCCTGGCCAGGCACGAAGCGCTTGCCGACTGGGATGTCCTTGCCATTCACGCCCAAGTCGCCGAGATCCAGGATGTGTTCGCCGTCGATGGACACAATGGCGCGGATGTTCTTCTCCGACCACGCGTCCAAGATCGCCTCGTTCGTGTCCTACATTCTCTGTATGAAGGTGCACTTCTCGATTGGCGACGTTTTCTTGCACAGCACGGTTGGCTCTCGAAGCATTTCGCGATGAGCTTCCATGTTGAAGCGCTCGTAATGTAGGGACACTCCGATTGTGTCAGAAAGGTTCATTCCCCTTTCAGCTTGGTGGAACTACCTCGTTAGATTCACTATTGCTAATTTGATTCGTGATCTTCATTCCTACTGTGAGTGGCGGAGCAGAATTCCTCCAACAGATCGAGATCAATTGACGATGGCGCTCTCCACAAAGATGCTGCTGTCGAGCCGAGTCGCGCAGACGCTGCGCCGCTGCTGGTTCTCCACGGGCGACCAGAAGATCACGTCGGGTGGCTTCTCATACCCGGCGCCGCGCTCGCTGCAGCAGATTGTGAAGCTGGAGCTGCTGGAGAACGAGAGCAAGGAACAGATCGAGAAGATCTGGACCGACTACCACAGCGCGAAGGACGACTCGCTCGCGACTGTGGTCTCTGGCGAGAACTACAAGACGTTTGTACAGCGCGCGAGCGCGTCGCCGTTCTTTTTGTTCCCCGTGTACCGCAAAGAGGGCTTTTTCAACATGATCTGCCAGTTCCAGGACACGTGCTTCTTACTCACGTACCTCGAGGCGTTCAAGGAGAACCCGGGCCTCGCGCCGCCGTGCCTGACCGTGTCGCTGTACGACAACCTGGTCGAGAGCAAGGACATCGGACTGCTCCGCGCCGATGTGATCAACATGCTCGACAAAAAGGTGCGTTCCTTAGTTTGCGCTGTGTGTTGGTTGATGTATCACGATAACTAACATGTGTGTGAGGGTTGCGAATGTGTATGTGCTTTGATTGATTGATTGACGCAAATAGGAGTCGCAAATGCTTCTGGAGCAGCTTCTCGCGAGCTACTCGGATGAGAAGCTCTTCCAGTGGGTTCACAAGTTCAATCACGAGCCGGAGAAGTTTGACTTTGAAGCGTACCGTCTGGAGATGCAGACCTTCACGCCATCACCGCCGCCGCAACCAACTTTGTAGGCAAACAAACGGCCAGACGTTCCAGTCAGCTATCAATAGACAGCAAACATAAGCGTTGAACTGCACTGCATTCGGCTTTGCCTCCAGCTTACAACGCGCATTCCTTCCTGTCATTGTGGTGTGGACTCATGTTGATAGCCAGTCAACCTGGCCAGGCTCCTCAAGCTTGTGTGGAACTAATCACCAACACGACCGATAAAGCCTTCTAGCAGTTTCCGCTGCTCCTCTTGATCATGCCAGGAAATCGATCACACATGACTTGGGCAGTTGAAGAACTCAGTTCACACATTGCAGCTTTTCGCTCTCTTCTCTCCCATGCGGCGTACAATACTTACTGTACAGTACCACCACGTGGTACTCGTCAAGTCCCGAGGTGTTTTGCTATCATTTTCAAGGTTTTATCCGACGTCATGTGGGTTTTCTCCGAAAACAAGAACATGCAGCCACCCACAAAGAAGAACTCGCAACGTCACGAAGAGCTCCCGAAGAGACCAAGAAGCAAGCGAATATGACGCTCTCGGTGCCGTCGCTGCCACACGACGACGACCATCGGGACTTTGCACACATGTACTCGCATCTGCACGTGCGTCACTCGCAGCCCCACGCGCCGGCGCCAGCGCCAGCTCCGCAATTCCAGCACCATGACAGCAGCAATAACAGCAACAACAGCATGTACGTTCCACCTGGAGGCGACAATGACGCATCGACGGCGTTCGGTTTTATCGATCAGCAACAGCCAGTTCCCACGTCGGTGCTCCGTGTGAGTCGTGAGGTGGAGAACATTGGCGCGCGCGTGCCCATGTCGAAGAAGCGCATCTCGTGGCGCTTTGTGATTGCAGGATTCGAACAGGTGCACACGGTCACGCTCGAGCACTCGCGCATCACAGCGAAGAAGCGTCTGCGCTTGGACGGCCGGAGGCTGTTTAACTCGGAGCAGTACTGCGCCGGCGACTGGAAGTACGAGTTCCGAGTCGAGGAGCACGCGCCACGCTTCACGGTCGTAATCAAGGACGTCAAGGCGACCGTCGTTGACCAGCACAGCCTCGCGAATATCTACCAACTCCATGTGGACGGCTACGCGTGGGAGCAACTCCCCGAACGTGTGTTTGCCGGTGCTGTGAAGCGGAGATTCACGAATCCAGTGTGGAGCAGCGACAAATTTGCGCGCCGCGTATCGGATGAGATGTTCGATCTGCAGCACAGCAACCAGCAGCCGGGAACGGGTCACGCGTGGGTGATCGCGTTTGGCGTGCTCGGTACGATCCATAAACTCGAGCTGTGGGACCTGGAGGAGGGCGAATTTGTAGTGGTGCTGGATTGCAGAGAGCTCGCGCGAGTGAAACACGACGACATTGAAGAGGACTCGTGGGAGTACGAGTACACGCTCGCGAACCAGCACGAGCTCGTGCTCACGGTCACGCTAGAAGACGAGGGCAAGCGGTACGATTTTTCGATCGATGGCAGTCCGTGGCGAGACATCAGCGAGACCGAGTTTGTGCTCCAGCCCGGCTGGTTCCCCGTCTACTCGCGCTCGAAGGGGACAGCGTACTTTCGCAACCACGCCACGAGCGAGACGCGGTGGGAGAAGCCGATCATGTCGCGCAATGGCTCGACGATCATCGAGCAGATCCCGTCGCAGGACCTCAAGCCGACCGTGTCGCCTGTGCACAAGCACGAGGATCCAGCAGTCGCAGCGCAGTATAACTCGTTTAGCAGCAATCAGCTCGAGTTCCAGCCGTCGCCGTCGTCCCCACCAGCCCCACTGGTGTTCCAGCAAGAACCGGAGGTAAACTTGCTCGATTTCTCGGAGATCTCGGTGCACTCGTCGCCAACCCACGCGCAGCAGCAGCAACAACAACAGAGTGCCATCCCTGCCAACTATGCGTCGTTTGATCCGTTCGACCCAATGTACCAGTCGACAGCTCAGCCACCGCCACCAGCGCAGTACCAACAGCAGACGCAGCAATTCCAGCAGCCCATTGACTTGCTTTCTTAAGTCTACTAGCCACAGAAATCGATGACCAAATGGCTGCTTTAGATGTTTATGCGTTTGAATAGAGAGATCCCAGCGCCTGCTACCTTTCGAAGTGAGTCTGCACTTTGGTTATGGTTGAAATTGATCGTTTAATTCTTGAAGGCCCTTGTCAGTCTTAATAGTCTTACTAATATCTACCCAATGAGCTTCTTGATGAGGTCCTTGAGCGGTTCCTGCTCTCGCTTGTCCACGAGGTCGAACTCCGTCACGAACGCCATGAAGTGCTTGAAGCACGAGTTCAGGTACGCCTCGGCGCCGAGACTCACAATCTTGTCAAAGTGCGAGTAGTAGGCTGCGCGTAGACGCGGAAGAGGCACCGGAAGATGTTTTTTCACGATCGCGACAAAGCCACGATAGTAGGCCGCACCTTCGCGAGTCAGGAAGAGCGTGTCGCCGTTGAGCAGGTCTTCAGCCCACGCCATGAGCATGTCAATGTACTCTAGCGCCGCGAGTTTCACGGGTGTCTTGTACTTGAGGTTATCCTTCCACAGGTATTCAAACCTGTGCAATAAAATATCGATAATTAAACTCATGAGTGCATTCTCAATGGGGAAATGAAAGCAACAAGTGTACTTTGGTCCAGCGCTCATCTGCAAACAGCACTCGGCCGTGCAGAACTCAATGATCGTACCGTAGATGATGCTGATCTCGTTGAAGAAGTCCACCGCTAGAACAGCAAGCAAGTTTAATAAAATGCCATCGTTAGGGTCACTTTCCTCTCTCGTGACCAGGGCGCTGACTACATACTGTGGACTGCGAGCCACTCGTTTGGGTCCTCTCCCTCGGGCACCACGACGACGTTCCGCATGTCGCCACTGCAGAGACAAGGAATGCGTGTCGTTCACATAACACAAAGACATTACGCCAGATCCACAGCAGCGTTCACAGAGAGCTTCATGAAGTGAACGCCCATACTTTCCGAGCGCGGCCTGCGCGCGCTTGTGCAGATCGTAGCGCTTCGTGCCGTGGTTGTGGCTCTTCTTGGGG
>JAADVN010001093.1:0-10643 GCA_023335535.1 Globisporangium spinosum | reverse complement strand
TCTGAATGTACCGCACATCCTCGAGGAAGGTGTGCTGAATGTAGACTAATCACCTGATACAAGCCTCGAGGTGTTCTTTCAAAGAGGAACATTCGGGACCTGTGCTCTGCACAAGGGATTGCACATTGTACTGTTATCTTCGTATTTGTATCGAGTTTCCAGTAGAAAATACGAAGCGTTTGTTAGGGACAGACCGTTTTGTGCATTTTGCCGCATGCTTGCTGGCGGACGTGCGTCACCAACACAAATGTCCACAAGCAATATAGGAGCCACCATGCCGATCCGATGGAGTGCGCTCTTGAGAGTCGCGCTGTGCGCCGTGGCTCTGCAGCTCTACTATGCGCCTTTGCGCGTGCTTGAGCAGGAGCTGGGCTGCTACCCACGCTGCGATCGTACGAGCGTTGCAGCAACTGATGGTCGCGCTGAGCCACAGGCGCAGTTCCAGGACGTGATGTTCCTGCGCATGTGGCTCACCTTCGCGGTGACGCTGTACGCGCTCTGCGGCGTCATCTCCAAGCAAGTGGTGCTAGGCACGTGCACGCTTGGTTGTTTGGATCTGTGATTGTGCATTCCTACTTCTGCAGCAACTGTGATCGACGAACTGATAGTGCAGCGCTGCTTGTACTGTTTCCCCTTCCATATACAGTGTCGCTGCTGCATGCGATGGTCCACTTTGCGCGTTCGATCTCGGACACGCCGCCGATTGTTGCGTCACCTTCGTCGTCGCTGCTTGATCTGCTTTACTACTGGCAGGAAAGCAGCGTCGAGTTGTGCGTGTACGAGTACGGCGCGCTGCTTTCGTTCGCGTTGCTGCTGCGCTACGTGCTGTTTCCTCCTGCGTCGGCGCTTGCAACGTTCCAGCGACACAGGTACGACTCTGATACCTCTTCAATCGCAACTACACAGTGCAATGAGGCGTGATGAGATGCGTTTCTAACTGTGGTGCCTTTATCATCTGCATGGTGACAGCCGCAATCTCAAGAAATTCTTTGCACAGCACGACAAGCAGTTCGTGCCGCTGGTCGACCGCCTGCTGGAAGAATACACTGGCCACGAGCGACTGCTCTACGCGCGCATTCGGCGCCTGTACAGCAACCAGAAGACAACCACCAACCCGTCAGTACATCTGCAGACGCCATAATCACAGCGCAATACTATGTAGCATACGTGAAGCATAGGCAAGTCCAACACACGAAGAGCACATTGATTTTTCATGGAACGTAAGGTTGTTATTAGAGTATAAAATGTGTAAGTATATCAGAGAGGACCGACCACCTGAACAGACCAGCAAGTGCATGAATGCGGCATCCCTACGGAAAGGGAAAACAAAACAAGGAAGAGCCGATTGTGAACCACCGCCGCTGCCACCGCCGTCGGCTCTCCGTCTCTCTATGCTCAAGCTGCTGCTGCTTAACGCGAGTACGTGGAGCCGTTGCCGCGCTTGCCTGAGTTCTGCCACTTGGCGAGCTTGACGAGCGGCTTGCGGTCGGCCTCGCCTGCGCGGGCCTTCTTGTTGAGCGGGCGCTGGGACAGCTTGGTGGCGCGGCGCACAGCCTCCTGGGTCTTCTCGGTAGCGAAACCACTCTCGTTGCGAGGGGCAACGAGCGACGCCGAGCGGTTGCGCGACTTGGAGCGCGCGATCGATTTCGAGCGTGCACGGGCGCGGAAGTCTGTACTGTCGGCGTCCTCCATGTCGACGTCGCCCATCTCCTCGCGGTCGCGCTTGCGGCCACGGCTCTCCTCGCCCGCGCGACGCTTGGCAGCCACAGCCGCGGCGTGCTTCATGTGGCTTGTGTCCACGCCCAAGTCCTCGAGCTGCTTCTTTGTGTCTAGTAACGAGCGCTGCTTGGCGAGCGCCTTGCGGGGAAGCACCGAGCGGTTCTTGTTCTTGTTCATGCGGTGATCCGCCACCATGATCGCCTTCTTCTTGCGGATACGCGCGAGCTTGTCCTTCTGCTCGTCGTCGAGGTCGCTGATCTCCTCGTCGTCCTCCATGTCGAGCGGTGCGTTGGCCATCGCCTCGTCCTCCTCCTTTTCGAGCGCGTCGAGGCGCTTGAGGATGTCCGGGTCGATGAAGTCCGCAATGTTCTTGCCGTTCCAGATCTCCGGCACCGAGTCCATGGCCCACTCGTCGTCCTTGAGCATGCCCTTGTAGTGTTCCCGGAAGTCGAACGAGTACACGCCGGCACCGCCGTTCGCGTTCATCTTGTCCTTGAGCAGCGTGCGCGCTGGCGGCATGTAGCCAACCTCGCGCGCCTCGATCACACTCTCTGGGATCGTGACCTCACGCTTCACGCCGTCACGCGCCACAGGCACAGCGACGCTCAGACGGTTGAGCACGTCGGCGACCTTGTTGCCCTTGACCTTGGAGTTCACACGGTGCGCCAGCAGCTGGTCGCACGCGTAGTTCTTCACCTCCGAGACGTTCTCCTCCGAGTGGTTCGACATGGTGAACATCTTGGCCTTGGTCTCCGTCACGGCGCCGTTGATCAGCGCCTGGTGGTGCTCCGTGAGCTCCTCGAACTTGGTCTGATCGATCTTGTTACACACAAGCAGCAGCGGCTTGTTGGCGAAAAGTGGGCGGATGTTCTGGAACAGACTCAGCTGCTGCTCGATGGTGAAGCCGCACTGCTCCGAGATGTCCATGAAGAACAGAATCGACGCCTGCAAGTGGGCGAGCGCCGTCACGGCCTGCATCTCAATCGTGTTACGATCTTCCAGGGCGTGGTCGAGGATACCTGGGGTGTCGATCACCTGCCAGCGCAGGTACTTGTAGTCCAAGTGACCCACGTACAGCGCCTTGGTCGTGAAGGCGTATGGCTGCACTTCGACATCCGCGCGCGTGACCTTGTTCATGAAGCTGGACTTGCCGACGTTCGGGAAGCCCGTGACCAACAATGTACGCGTGTTTGGGTCGATCGACGGCAGACGCGACAAGTGCTTGCGCACTTCTTCCAAGTACTCGAGCGACGCCTTCTGCTTCTTGAGCAGCGTGCACATGCGACCAAGGGCGGCGCGCTTGAGCTGTTTGCATCGGTAGAGCGAGTCGCCATACTTGATCATGCGCACGTAGTCCTTGGCGATGTTGTCAATGAGCGCGCGCGCCGTGTTGACCTGACCAAGAGCAAGCTTGTAGTGATCGCGGTCGTACAAGATGTTGATCAAGTCGGCGTAGAACGGGTGCAGGTCATCGAGGCGAGGGAAGTCGTCGATGATCTGACTGAGCTTCTCTTGGCACGTCTGCTGCGTGAACTTGACCTTGCGCATGTAGAACGCGCGGATGCGCGAGATGGCATACGTAGGGTGGATCACGGTCGGCGTCTTGCGCTGCGTGCGCGTGAGCACGATGTCGATGAAGTCCGACGCCGACGGCACAGTCTGGATCTTCTTAAAGTTGTACACGACCATGGCTGCTGTCTCGTGCTGCTAGTGTTGCTTGCGCGGCTGTTGCGGAGCTAGCTATCTCTCTCTTGTCTCGAGCTCCTGAAACACACACAATGCAGAGACCGAGGACGGAGGTTTGCTTGTTTGTCTGTCTTTTCAAGCTGAGCGAGCGAGTGAGTGACTGTGCTGGCAACCACCACTTCTTTGCTTTGGTTGGTTCTCAATGAATGGGACCAGAAGGTGCGTCGGTACCAGGCTGGTACAGCATGCCACAAATGTACCACCCATGTGGGCCACATCAAACACCCAGCTTGGCTCGGCTTGAACTGGTTCAGAGCTGGCTCGGAATCGAGGAGGCTTGTATTTGGGAATTTGGGTGGTTTGCTGACTTTCGCGTTACATTCAGCACACCTTGGTGTTCTGTTCTGTTCTGTGTTCTGTTCTATGGTCAGGAGAATCTCATCACGTGGAAACCCAACAAATTGAGATGCACACTTCGTGAAATTGAACTTTGTCTTACGACTAGTGGCAATCGCCTCCAACCATTCAACAACTACTCGTCATCTCTGTGCCACTAGACTTGCTTGCTTCTTAGAACTCAAACCCAATGTCCTCGTTCGAGTATAGTACATCTCTCTCCAGACTCAGCTTCGCGTCGTACAAAATCGACACGCAGCTCGAAGAGTACACCTTGTGCGGGTCCTCACGCTGCAGGATGCGCAGCAGCGTGGTCACCGCCGACAGGATTTCGTCTTTCTTGATCGGGTTCACGTCATGAACGTCGCCTCCGCCCCCAGAGCCACCGGCGCCGCCTCCACCGCCACCTTCATCGGCTTGCGAATCGTCCATTCCGTAGCCAGCACCTCCAGCAGCGCCGCCACTTTCAGCCTCCTTCTCGATGGCAGAGCACATGCGATGCAAGTTGTGGAAAAGCCAATCGTACAGGAAACTGGGCGGTTTCTCGCGAAGCACTTGCCAGATCAGCGCGTCATCTTCCTCCGTGGCGATCTGGATCAAGTGCACCAGTGTGAACGACAGCTGCGTCTCGAGTTGCTCCTTGTACTTGAACTCCGTCACGTCCTTCAGATCCGACGCCGTCTCGAGCGCATCGATCGTCGCTCGCATTGCGGTCTTAAAGTACGCTCCATATCCGCTTCGAGAGCCAGAGACCCGCAGTGCGCTCGCGGCGCTGATCCGGACTTTGAAGTTCTCCTGCTGAGAAATCGCGCTGATCAACGCCTGGAACACTGATGGAGCCCAGGTTACGGACGCGAGGGGTAAACTGGGACAAAGCAGCACTTTCGCGATCGCATGGCAGGCGTTCCAGCGCACTTTAGGTGACCCAGCGTTGATCTTCGTCGATAGCACCATCATTGTTTGACCAAGCAGGTCGTTGAGTGCGCTCAGTTCTTTCTTCGATATTGAGTTCACAAACGGTTCGAAGCAAATCCACCTGCACACCAGCCCAAGCGTTCTCGCAACGCTCGACGCCACTTTGTCATTGTCGTTGATGTAGACGAGCATTTTCTCCACGATATGACGCATCTGGTACGCTGGCAGCAATTCGTAGAGCAGCAGCTGACCCGGCTCGCGACCACTCGGTGCTTCACCCTCGCCTTTGCCGACCAGTTCCGGACCGTGAGTTGTGCAGACATTGCCGAGTGCCCACGCTCCTCGGACGCGAACGTTCAGCGTCAAGTCGCTGAGAGACTCGAGCGCCAGCGACACCACCGCAGAGGCAAACTCTCGGGTCTTGAACACTGAAGCGAGGCAGAGTGAGCCGAGCAAGCGGAATCCAGCGGCACGGACCACGGGCGAACTGTCCTTCGGAGTTTGCAAAAAAATGTTCGTGTACATGTCAAGCGAATGATTGGAGATGCCGGCTTTTGCCAGTGCTGGGAGGCGACTCTGCTTCTCCCGCAGTTGAGCCCAGTCGCTCGGTCGCAGCAACGTGAAGCAAGCGCACACGCTGGCTCGGACATGGTGCGACGTGTCGCGAAATGCGCGGATGAGATGTGTCGCCATAAAGTCCAAGCACTCTTTCCGCGACAACGCACTCACGTGCTACGACAACAAGAGCAACACACATGGTCAGTCAAGAATCAACATCTTGAAAAGCGTTTCAAATTATGGACTGTACCTGAGCGTTGTGGAGCCAGCGGTGGTTTGCAGTTCGCCCAGGACTCGACCCAGCTGCAGCAATGACTGTTCTTGTCTTTGTAGGGGGCGTTGCCAGCGGATCTGTCGGTTCTGGATAACTTTCAACTCGATTTACACTCTCACCCTTGATGTAGTTCTCCAAAATCTTGACCGCTTGAAGACGCACATTCGGGTCAGAGTCTTGGAACGCTGACAGCATGAAATCAGCGAGCCGTCTCCAGTTTGCACTATACACACAACACGAGACACACAGTGAGTAACTAGTCACACAACCTATGAATCAGGATTCTGCTCAGCACATGAACGCACCTCAGCGCCGGTGAGTAGTTCTTCGCGATCTTTGACAACAGAGACATCGCTTCCAGTCTTAACAGCGTTCTCGCGGAGTCATCTGGTCGCGAAGCGATCAAGAGCAGCTCTTCCACGAACGACCACTTGCTCAGAGAGACTGTCCCGCATAAGATGGTGATGTTTGCGACTTCAATAAAGTTCTTCACGTTGTTCGTGCACATCATCCACTCCAAGACGGCAGGAATGGTCTCCTGAATGTTGAGCAGAGCTGAGAAGCAGGAAAGACTCGCCATCCGCACACTGTGATCTGCAAACACACGAGCCACAAACATACTCAATATCAGGATACCTGGGCATTCATTTTGAGTCTGCTGCTGCCACACATACCTGAAGACGATGCTGCTGCGTAGAGACTCGAGGCCAACGCTTTCAAGATATCGCCGAGGCTTGGCTTCAACTCACTCTTGTCGAGCAACACAAACACGTTCGCGTACGGACAATGCTGTATCACCGACGCAGCAGTCTATCATCCAAAACAAACATAAGTATCGTCAGCTTCCCATCTCACCTTCATTCACCCATTGAAAAGAACACGACAGACATACCTTCAGCGTTTGCGCGAGTGGGGTGCCGTCCTTCTCGTTCTGGATGCAATACACCAGCGTGACGTGGACTTGGTACAGCATCAGCGAAATACGCTTCGGCATCGACGCGAACGACGTGGAGGGAGCCACGACGCTCGACGTATGACGGAAGTACTGCTTGAGTGGGATCTTCTCCCAGAACGCATCGAGGAACTTTGCCGCCGCGACGCGCACTCTTTCGCACGGGTCGGCGATCAGCAGCGTCAGCACTGACGGCGCGTTGTTGAACAGTGTCATGAACGGAGTTGTTTGCTCGGGGAGATACAGCCCAACAGATGATGTGATGGCTTTTGGGAAGTGCTGGGCAATCGACTCCAGCGTGTGCAAGACGGTGATTCGTAGGCGCGCCAAGAGACCCCTAAAGACGCATTCGTACACACAAAATCAGCTGGATTTTCACACTCGGCGTGAACCACACGGATAAAACAGGATAAAACGCACTTTGTCACTTACTCTCCGATCTGACATTCGCCACTGCTGCTGCCGCCTCCATCCGATCCGCAAATCGAAGAATCCGAATCGGAAGGCGAGATCTCGGGCCGATACGAGAACACAAAGTCGTCTCGCTCGTGCTTTAGTACCAGTCCATGACCGACGACCTGCCGCATGGAGCTCAGCAAGCTTGGTAAAACGGCTTCGATGCGATCCGAGAGGCGGTCGTGGTTCGCGTTGATGATCGTGTAGATGCACTTCATGCTGCACGTGCACGCCTTGACGAGGATCCGGTCATCTTGGCCTTTCGTTAAGCTCAGCGACTGCTGTCGAAAGTTCTCCACGACCATCCGCAGCAGCGAAGAGAAGTACTGAAATACCTCCGGCGTCTTCGCGGCGTATGCACAAATATTGGAGACGCAGCTCGTCGCAGCATACCGCGCTTCAATATCCACGCCCGACGGATCCAAATGCCGAAGCAGCACGCCAATGAGCTGCTCAAAGTTGTGAGTCGCGCGGTCCGCATTGTCGTGCAAGACGAGCCCCAACGCGCGAATCGAGCTTGCGGTGTACCAGCTGGGGCAGATCTTGATGAAGTTCAGGAAGAACTCCATGACGAGCTGCAGCTGCTCGGTCGTAAACACAACCTTCTCCTTCATGCAGCACTTTTGCACAAAGCGCGTAAACTCCGAGCACAAGAGACCAGAACTCAGCGGCAAAATCTGCACCAGCGACGCCATCATACCAGCGATTTCCTGCATATTCCATATTCGCAACGCACACACACATACAAGGTCAGCACTCGCTCCATCACATCACCATTGCCCATCGCATCGCATCGCACATACGCACCTCGCCTCGGATGCGCGAGTTCGGGAGCGTGACGCTGAGGAGCTGCTTCAGGATGTCTTCGAGCTCCACGGACGTGAGCTTCAGCTCCGCCACATCCGCATCCACTCTCTCTCGGATCGTGGTCCACACCTTCCGATCTTTGCGCTGCGCACCAAGGTTCCAGCTCGCCGTCGCGCTCGTGTTGTTGTTGTTGTTGTTGTTGCTGATGATGTTGCCAGCAGCAGACCCAGCACCGCCGCTGATGTTCATACTGGGCGACACCGTATGCGAAGGCATCGCTGCCGCCGATCCGCTCTGGTGCGTGTGGTGTGTTGGGCCCATCGTGGTTCCGCGAGTGGGTGGTGGCGCTGTGAAGCCAATTCGACCATCGTATCTGCGCATTGCAGCGTAGATACTGACGACCGGTGCGTGCGTCCTGTCAGTTGGGAAATGAATCTGCGTGTGGACGCGGATGTGACAGTTGAGCAGGACCGACGGCCTTTTTGCGCCGAAAAACGCTCGTGTGCTCCGCGAAGATACCTGTACTCAACGGCGTCACTTCCAGTCAGTCACTTGTGCGGTGCCGTTTGAGAGAAAGCGAAGAAGGAACGAGTGCGACGAGGCGTCTCGACACGTCGCTCGCGTGTCGCTTCTTGTCACCAACACCACGCACGCAGTTGTTGTTTCTGAAGGCGGCGCCTGGTCTCCTGCTTCTTCCTGTCGCTTCAAGACTTCCTTCCGAGCGGCGCTTTTGGAGCAGAGCGCAGCATTTCCAACGAGTGTGCCACTGTCAAAAAGCATGGCAGCTCCAACATGGTACTGTACTGGTACAGTGTACCAGTACAGTACTACACCATTGTGATACAGTAACCCTTCAAGTGCGCACAATCATTCACACCACTTTGCGCACACTTCCAAATGATGTTTGTGAAATTACCGTGTTTTTTTTATATTTTTTTAGTTGAGGGGTTTAAAGTTGGAGGTCTCTGTTGATCCCCAAAAACAAAAAGCCGAGAAAAAGCGAAAAGAAGACAAACGCAATATTTATGCAATGGTAAAATCGACAGCGAGTCGGAATGGGAAGACGAGCGCTCGCTTTCTGAGGGCAGCGACACATGGGAGTCGGACGAATCGAGTAGCGTGGACAATGCGGACAACGACGCTACCAACAGCGGTGGCGGAGTCAGTAACGGACTTTTCGTGCTGGCTATTGGTCAAACGAGCCAAGATGCAGCAGTTACAGCGATGATGGAGCGGGGATGGTGTTTCAAGAAGTGCCTTCAGAACAAGCGTGCTGGCGTGGTCAAGTTGGTGCGCTCCATAGCCAGCATGACGCGAGAGAGCGCAAGAGTTCTGTGCTCACAGCGCTTTCTCTCTGTGAGTACTTCACGATGGACCTGAGGTCGATAAACAGTAACAATGAGCACCAGAGCATTCGATTTGACTATTTTCTCGCCTCTATTGGAAATGTTAGCAACGAGGGATTTCAAGCGGGCTACACAGCGTCGCACCACACACTCGATCTCTATCACAACTAAGTCAACATCGGGGACATATCGGCGAAAACGCATGATGGTGTGGGAAACGCAAACGCGCAGGTTGTTGATGGTGACATGCTTCGTTGGTGGTTCGAAAAAAATTGCAATATTTGTGTTGACCTTCGAACATTCTGTCTTGATTTTCACTGCTTCTCCGTTGCAGAAGGCGTAGTAGGGTCAATTGAGGGACCCGGAGATTGAAATGTAGTTATCTATCAAACAGAACTTGTGGAGATGGGTGAAGCCGACCTTGGGATGAATCCTGACATCAATCGGCGCTTGCCCCGGCTCCGCAATTTGCGAGCCGCTGCAGAACATGTGCTTCCTGTGCGTGTAAACCCGGACTTGTACTCCCCGTGTTCTCGCAGCAGTGATCAGGACGACTGCGAGAGCGTCGTGTGTAAACGTACAGACGTCAATAGACGATTGCGCTCCCCGCAACAACCGCAGAAAGTGACTGCGATGGACTACTGGCTGGTGAGGTTATGGGAACACGTGAACTTCCATCCGCGGACACCCTCTCCGGATGTCGAATGTGACCTCCCTGATTGCTTCTTGCATTTCAAGTGCCTCTTCGCCGTCTGCCGACACTAGTCCTCTCGGACGCAGTCTGCGCGCTCTCACACCCTAATGAAATGTGCTCGCGTCCATCTCCACCGCAAACGCGACATCTCTTGCAGCGCATCGATATTGGATGCATAACTCCACCATTCGCTCCTTCATTTGACTGTACAGCACTTGACACGTGCACTTCGGCGCTGGGTCTACACTCGGTTCAAGGGGTTCGTTGAGGGAATGTAGGCGACAAGACTGCCGGGACGCGGACGTTCACAAGCTCTCAAAGGAGATTCCTCCACTACTGTACTTTGCTGAGCCCTTACGATGAGGCCGTCGAGAAACGGTGCAGATGGGGCCCATGGTAGCGGGTCACCCTGAAGAGGCTCGACGTCAAGCTGGATCTCCAGAGGATGCAGCTGCCGACCCAGTTAGCCGCGCTAGCGGTGTCGGAGGCTCGCGGGGTAAATTTCACAGGGGTGCGACGGGTTGTCGGAACGATAGCCGAGGGCTGGAAACGGTTCGCGACGAGTAGCCGGAGGGGGGTGATGTAAGGGGCCTGCTCCAAACAGTTCCCAAACGCATCACACACGCTTGACGCGTACGAGGAAGCGATTTCCCGACTTGGAGGGAGAAGAGACGACTTGTAGGCTTGAAGGCAAATTTGCAACTGAATTGAAAAACTGTTATGGTTCCTGTCGCTACTCCTAATTAGCCTCAAGGGCTCCTACAGGTTTTATGAATAATACCTTGTGATGAAGCGCGTCCCGATTCACGTACCTTTCGCTTCCCAGATTTTTTCGTTTTT
>JAADVN010001092.1:0-10652 GCA_023335535.1 Globisporangium spinosum | reverse complement strand
TCACTCGTAACCTTCTCCTTGAATGTTTTTCAAAGATTTCAAGTGAGATCTTTCTACTACTTTTTGAACAGGTCTCTCAATCGCTTAGACAATGTTGAAAATTTTCATCAACATGTTGAGAACTTTCTCCGTTGGATAAAATTCCCATTCTCAATCAAACTGTAACTTACGGTTAGTTAATGTATTTTACACCGTATTTTTGAGAGGGGCAACATTTTTATTTACGGATGAAAGAGGGGCATTTTTTTATTACCTCTATTCTTTTTTATTGCAGCAGGTTATATCCTCTATGTTTATATACACTGCACTACAATGAAAAATGGCATTTTACAAAGATCCTGGTTTCTAGATTCAGGCAGGAGAAAATTGTATTTTGATTTAGCAATCCGGTGCATTGTTCATACATATACAAAGAGCAATCGATGTGTTTGGATGCTTTGAGGGCGACTACACAAAACCGCATCTCTTCGTGAAAGCAAAAGCTCCAAACAAGCTCAACATGGGCTCAGTTATTGATTTGACTGACGCGCATCAAGTCAAAAGCGCAGCCAAGACCACCAGAAGACAGCAATAATGCTCGCAGCAGCCAAGAGGTACGCTCGCTCGCTTCGTTCTTACTGACCATTGATAGCAGCAGCACCTGCAACTGCTAATGCCCCCACGTGCACGTGCCGTCCCTGCAGACACCAGCGCCTGCTGCAGCAGCTGCGGCCCCGCAACGCGCGCTTCGCCAGCGCGGCCGCGTCATCGGAGCAGCACTACGACGTCGTGATCGCCGGTGGCGGTGTCATGGGCTGCTCGGCCGCGTACCACTTGGCGTCGACCTCCAAGCTCAAGATTGCGGTCGTGGAGAGGGACAGCTGTGTACGTGGCATCATCCATTCCTGCTGCTATTGGTCTATATTGCTTGTGATGCTGACGTTGTGAGCTGCTGCTGCTGTTTGTTTATCAGTATAAGCACGCGTCGGCGATGCTCTCGGCTGGTGGCATCCGCCACCAGTTCTCGGAGCGCGTGAACATCCTCATGAGTCAGTACGGCTCGGAGTTCCTGAGCTCCGTGCCGGACCGTATGCGCGTGGGCGACGACGTGCCGGACATCCAGTTCGTCGAGGGCGGCTACCTCTTTATGGCGAGCGACAAGAACATCCAGATCCTGCACGACAACTATGCGACCCAGCAGTGCGTCTGCATATGTGGCTGTCTTTCTTTTTTGAACCTGATGTACTGGAGGTGACGCTCACCACTTCTGTGTAACCTCTCACTCCATTGCCAGGGCGGCTGGTTCCCACGTGAAGCTCCTCAACCCGGACGAACTCAAGCAGCGCTTCCCCTGGATCAACACAGACGGCATCTCGGCGGCGACGCTGGGCGTCAAGCACGAGGGCTGGTTCGACCCCTGGTCATACCTCGTCGCAATGAAGAAGAAGTGCGTGTCGCTCGGTGTCGACATCCTCGACGGCGAGGTCACCAACTTTGACCTGAATAAGCGCAACAACAATGCGATCGAGCGTGTGTACATTACCAAGAAAGGCAGCGACGGTAACGAAGTAGCACATCACTCTGTCTCGGCATTCAAGGTCGTGAACGCCGCGGGTCCGTGGGCGAGTAAGATCCTCGAGATGTGCGGGAGCTTCGACTACCCGGTCAAGCCAAGGTTCGTTTGATCTGCCCCACGTCTCCTTTCCATCACAATTGCTCTTGTCTGATCGTCTTGTCTTCTTTCTTGCGTCTCTGATGCCCACAGAAAGCGCAGCATCTTCGTGTTCCACTGTCCACACAAAGAGACCTGGTCGGGTGACGCAGCGTCCCCACTGGTCGTGGACCCCACGGGTATCTACTTTCGCCGCGAAGGCTCGGGCGGCCAGTTTATCTGCGGCTGGTCCCCCGAGGAAGAGAACGACCCCGATGGCACCTCGAATGCCGACCTCGAGTGCCCGGACTACGAGATCTTCGACAACATCATCTGGCCCACGATCGCGAACCGCGTGAAGCACTTCGAGGACATCAAGATGGTCAATGCCTGGTCCGGATTCTACGAGTACAACACATTCGACCAGGTACGAACAGCAAACCAACAACAACAGTTGACGCAACACACAAACCCCATACATTCACATATACAGACTCACTCACTCTAACGCTGCTGCTTGTATCTTTTGTTCTACGCGCTCGCCAGAACGCCATCATGGGCATTCACCCGGACGTGCCGAATCTCTACTTGATGAACGGGTTCAGTGGCCACGGGCTGCAGCAGTCGCCCGCCGCCGGACGCGCCATCGCCGAGCTCATCGTGCACGGCGAGTACACGACGATCGACGCGTCCTGCTTCGACTTCCAGCGCGTACGCGACAACAAGCCGTTCCTGGAGCAGGCGATCGTGTAGACCGCCCGGTCTTGCAGCATTCATATTTTCTATTTCTCTATAGCAGCAAAGGTCACATCAGCATAGACTTTCATCTAATGGCGATAGATACACAGCGAGTTTTGCTTTGCGCTGTCTTTCCCCCCGGGCGGTAAGGACCAGGTGTTGGCATCCAGCGCGTCGTGGTTCTCCTTCACGTCGTTCAACTTGCGGTTCACGGACGAAATGACTTGTCTGTAGCCTGCGATCTCCTGTTTCCGCAACTCCGCGAGCTCCTCTGCGCAGCGTTTGCCCTTTGCAAGTCGCTTGGTGCGCAGCTCTACTTCGGCGATCTTCTGGCGGGACCTGAGCTTGTATTCGACCTCCAGCTGCTCGTGCCTGTCGAGCAGCTCGCTGAACTCGCTTTTCAGCACCAGGAGCTCCTCTGCTTTTGCCTCGAGCTCTTTTTGACACTTGCTCACCACTGCGGTCGCCAGCTTCTGCTCTCGCACCGCCATGTCTTCGCGCTGCTTTGACAGCAAACACTCACTCTTGAGCTCCTGGATCTTTAGCCTTAGCTGGTGCATTTTCTCATCCCGCGCTTTATCTGCACTCCGCTCTGCCTCCAGGCGCTCTCTGTGTTCACTCTGATCCTGCGTCGCGCTCGCCACGCGCTGCTCCAGCGTCGCATTCTGCTCTGTAAGTAGCTTGATCTTCGCCTCGGTCTCCTGGTCCCGGGTCTCGTACTGCGCCACGACGCGGTCGACGCTTGCGTTCGCCTGCTTGGTGGTTTCGAGCTCCTGGCGCAGCGCGTCGAGCTTGCTCTCGTGCTCGCGCGCGATCTGCTGCCAGAGTTCCCGCACACGCTTCGCGTCGGCCTCGGTGCGCTGTACGAGCTGGTCACGATCAAGCGCGATGCCGAGCGCGTCCTCGCGCAGGATCTCCACCTCGGCGAGCGCGAGCTCTTTCTTCTCCATCTCCTTGCGCCACTTGACCTCGACCTGCTTGACCTCGTCCGCGAGCGCCGCGCTCTTCTGCGCCGCGGCGTTGCGCGCCATGAGCGTCGCATTGTGCAGAGCGCGCTCCTCTTCGAGATCTCTCTCGAGTTGCGAGACCCGCTCACGCAGCTGTGCACTCGTCTGCTGCTGCTTCTGCGTCACGTGCAGCAGCTCCAGCTCGCGCACTTGGAGCGCGTTCTCGAGCGTCGTCTTCGCGGACCGCTCGCTCTGCAGCGCGCGTGTGACGTCGTCGATCTCTCGCTGGAGTGCATCGCGCTCGTCCTGCAGCCGCCGCGTGAGCGCCTGCAGTCCCGCCATGAGCGTCTGCGAGCCATTGCCAGTGCCATCACCACCAGCGTCACCCATGACTGAGTGCTCCATTTTCAAGTGATCGATTGATCAATCGATCGATCGATCGACCCAGTGTGGATGAACCGTTTCTTTCCCATACAAAGTCCAAGTATATTCGATAAAGTACGAACTATTTGACTGTTTGAACTGTTTTTGGCGCGAAGTCCTCGAAGGTGAGCAAGAAGGGATGATGATCAAATTACAGAGAGACAGAGAGCTGCGAGGTCGCACTCTTGCTCTCGGCGCGCGAGCGCTCGACGCAGTGCATCGCAAGTTCGATGAGTATGAGCACGAGCGCGACGAAGCAGTCGTACAGCGACTTGCCAAAGAGGTAGTAGGACGCGAACACCAGGTACAAGTTGGACGCCAAGATGGACAGATTGTACATGGAAACCACCCAGACCATCGTGAACGAGCCACCAAGGTCACGAACACTATGAGGTGACGGTTCTGGTAGATCATCAAGAACCATTCATGAACCATTCAAGTGCGCTCGTGTGAGACAGTGGCAGGCTCTAGCGGAGTTCAGTGGAGCGACTCGCAACTCGACTGCTTGCTTGCTGAGGTGTGATGCCGGGCCGAGCTGTGCTGCCTCGTGCGGACCACAGCTGATGTTTCGCGCGCAGTTCCAACCGATTGTTTGGTCTGAGGTGCTCGTCTTCTGGGACAGGTGCACAGAAGACGCGAAAGGCACAGATTCTCGTTTGAAAAGCATGAAGAGTGCTGCAAGAACGCCATCCTGTACGAACACAACATAACCGACACGACGATTCCAACATTTAACTGAAATAACGACGTTTTTTAAAGTGATTTTTCAAAATGCACTTCTCGAAAATGTGAAAAGAGTGTTTTGCACAAACACGTGCCAAAAAACAATGTTTATATACCGTAGGACATATAATAATCTCGCTGTTTTGGGGGGATGTGGTACTTTTCTTCGTGTGCTGCAAAATAATGATGTAGAGCAACTAATTTGGAAAATGACATATTCTCTGATATTTAGAAAAGACATTGCAGACTCCGCTGTTCTCTCTATTTTTCCTTTTTTTCAAAAAGGCTTTTTGGATGTGAAGGTTGGATGATGTGTCCGAAACGATCAATTTAAGGGTGACTTGTGTGACCAAGGGTTCTTGTGGGATTATTAATGGTGGGCGATTATTGTGAGCTCTACGGTAGCTAGACACTGGCGCTCACCACTGAAGCTCATTGGTCAGAAGCGGAATTGCCTCCCAAAGTTGAAGCTCCTCGCTGCTGGTGGGGCTACCGATATTTAAAGGAATTGACTGGGACGACGCAATGTGATCACGACACGAATGGAATTGCGATCGAGCACACTCACATGCACAACACACTCGCTGGTACGAAGTAATCTAATTCGGTTTTTGCTTCGCGCGTGCAGGATGAAGTGCGTGGTGGAGAGGGTGAGATCGCTATTCCTGGGAGGGGAGGGGGGAGCAAAATGCGATGTATGACTTTCCACTCTCAAATAGATGGCAAAGTGGCCAAAAAGTGCGATGCGAATGAACACTGTCGGAGCAACTGCCTGCTTGTACCGTAGCTCCTAGAGCTCGCTCGAAGGCTATCTCTCCTCAGTGTGTGATTTGATCCTGCCCACTCAAGCACCGCATCATCGACATCCAGCGACTAGCTCTCATCCATAGCTGCCATCATATCCACGGTCGTCGCGAAGGGCGTCCAGGGCTTTGCGTGCGGGCAGCTGGTGTCGCTCTTCAGCATGGCGAGTCTGATCATGGCCAAGTACCTGGTGCTTCGCGACGTCAGCTCGCCCTCATTCCTCAACTGCTGCTTCTATGTCGCGCTCTCGATCTTGAGCCTCAGCTACACCTCCGACAGCAAGGCAAACAGCTCAAGCAAAGCGAGGGGCGTGACCCCGAGCTAACGACTCCATCGGCTCACCTGTGATCACGTCCGTAAGCATGGGCAAGCTGTCAAGCATGGACGACGTGGAAGAGCAGCTGCCGTCGTCGTCAACACCACAGACCCAGCAACCACAAGAGCAGCGCTGGTGGTATTACCCGCTCGTGGCGTTCTTCGACCTCCAGGTGAACTGTCTAGCTGTCCGCTCGCTGGCGTTCGCGGACTACACCTCTGCAGATATCATGCTGAACCTCACGATCCCGTTCGTCTCGCTACTGGGCTGCGTCATGCGCGGACGCAAGTACTCGTGGCACCACACGGTGGGCTACATTATCGCCAGCGCCGGAGGGATCGCGCTCTTCTTCGGCTCGTACTACAGAGACCAGGCGGACGAGAGCTCGCAGCAGATGTACGGGTGCTTTCTGGTGCTCCTTGTGGCGTTCCTGTACGGCGCGCCGAGCATCACGAACCAGCTGTGCCTGAAAGCGCAGGGCGTCGACATGACCATCGAGTCGCTGGGGATGATCAGCGCCTGGGGTTCAGGGCTCGCGATGATCCAGATGGTCCCTGTAAAGATATACAATACACACAAATCTCGCAGCTCCAGAGAGCCTTCTGTCAGCAGACATCTCAGCAATCCAGAGATCATGCGGCGCGCGTCCTTGCGACTAACAGAAGACGCAAAAGCGTCAGCATCAGCAGCGGAAATTTGCGCGATGACGACGCGGTTGCGGAGCTGCTCTGAATTACAGGCCACACGATTGGCTTCAAATTTGGTTGAGGGTCCACTTCATTTCTGTCCGTGTTATGTACATTGTGCTCAGAGACAGTCACTCACTCACCGCCTCGTCTGTCTCACTGGTTCTTCAAATTCGCAGTTTGACTTCATTTTTGCAAGATCTTTCTACGTTCCACGAAAAAAAATGAAAGTTTGTAAATGTGCTACAAACTCCAAATCAATTTCAAATTTACAACTTTGATTTTTTGCAAGTCAATTTTACAATCATAAAAATATCAGGAGTTAGCGTGTTGGTTGGCGTCATTAATGTTTAATAATCATCAATGACTCTAACCAACACTCTGATGATACGACCAAGAGTGAAGGAAGTGCAGCTTCACATGGTGTTCCCTGTTGGAACCCTGTTGACGGGCAACTAGAAATCCTGGTTGGGAACCCTAATGTGATGATGATAATGACAGTCATGGTGTTAATGGTAGACGGGACTGTAGCCATGACAGTGGTAACGAGTTAACGCCCAATCACCAAGAAAGCAAGGGCTACGAAGTGGATCCCCCAGCCAATCAACAGGCGTTACTACTAGCACTCAAGCATCAGACAGACAGGCCACTCCCTCCATCCCTGCTCCTACTCCTACTCCCGCTTCTTCCCCGCAGTAATCGCCACGTGGGCTTGAGCACTGGATGATGTCTGACCGCGTATCGCCACCGAGTCACGAGCGTGTCTGCTTCAACTCGTTGCTCCAGCAGGGGACGATCTTCTCTAACGCTCGGGCTTGCCATGTGGACCCTCTTGGATAACAGACGCCACCGCTGCTCTCATTCTACAATTTGTTTTGCCAAGCACACCACCAAACCAAACAGTCCACTGCTTCTCAGTCATGGTCTCCACCGACGGATATAAGCTCTTCACGCCACTGACGCTCAACAAGGGCCTCACGCTCAAGAACCGCGTCGTGCTCGCGCCGATGACGCGCAGTCGCTCGGGTGAAGACGCCGTGCCGACCGCCATCAACGAGCTCTACTACGAACAGCGCGCCGGCGCGGGATTACTCATCACCGAGGCCGCCGCTGTCTCGGAGCAGGGCTATGGGTGGAACCACACGCCTGCGCTGTACAACCAGAAGCAGGTCGAGGGTTGGAAGCGCGTGGTGGACGGCGTGCACAAGAAGGGCAGCGCCATCTTCTTCCAGATGTGGCACATGGGTCGCCAGGGCCACTCGAGCTTCAACCCGGCAGGAGAGATCGTCGCGCCATCGGCGATTCGTCTCGAGCATGGCACCACGCGCGACGTGAACCTCAATTCGGTCTCGTACGAGATGCCGCGCGCTTTGGAGACTGACGAGATCCCGAAGATTGTCGAGGACTTCCGCAAGAGCGCCGAGCTCGCCAAACAGGCGGGCTTCGACGGCGTCGAGATCCACGCCGGCAACGGCTACCTCCCGGACCAGTTCATGCAGTCGGTGACCAACAAGCGCACGGACAAGTACGGCGGTTCGTTCGAGAACCGTGCGCGCTTCCTGCTCGAGATCGTCGAGGCGATCAAGACTGTGCTCCCGGCGGAGCGCATTGCTGTGCGCCTTTCCCCGAACGGCGGCTACGGTGGCATGGGCAGCGAAGACAACTTTGAGATGTTTACGTACGTGATGGAGAAGCTGAGCGAGCACCACCTGGCGTACCTGGCGATCCTCGACGGCGTGGGCTTTGGGTACCATGGCAAGAGCGCGCTGATCACGGCGTTCGATGCCAAGACCGCGTTCAAGGGCACGGTCATGGCCAACTGTAGCTACGAGCGCGACACTGCTGAAGGTGTGCTTCGCAGCGGCGCGGCGGACCTGGTCTCGTTCGGGCGTCCGTTCATCTCGAACCCGGACTTGGCGGAGCGCTACGAGAACGACTGGCCGCTGAACGCCGGCGCGGGCCACGAAGTGTTCTACAAGTTCGCCCTCGGCGAGGAAGGCTACACGAGCTTCCCAGCCTACAGCCCATAAAGCGTGGTGGTGGTGATGATGATGGTGTTCAGTCGATGCGATACAATGTGTGATGGTAGATAGAGCGAGCCATGTCGTTGGGTAGCTGTAGCTGTCCAGATTCACATCCTCTCGTTAAGAACAAACAGTGATAGTGTGTCTTTCATTTGTGTGTGAGTGAGAGCTTCACAAGTTGGCAGATGGCTACACTACTTTTACCATGAAAGACACAATACTACAAGATGTCAAATAACCTACAGGCAATAAATACCCTAGCCATCAACCGTCACTTCACAAATTCGAGAACGAGCTTCACAATTTGCCCATCAAGCTCAAGTCGTCAACAATCGAGACAAGATGGATGCGCAGCAGGAAGAGATCCGTGCGGCCGTGGTGGCGGGCGACCTGGCGCGACTGACGCTGCTGCTCGCACAGAAGAGCGCGCTGCTGGACAAGAAGGACGAGGACGAGCGCACGCCGATGCACTGGGCGGCGTCCCACGGCCGCGTGGAGGTCGTCGAGTTCCTCGTGGAGCAGGCCAAGGCGCGCGTGAACGTGCAGGACGACGCCGGCTGGACGCCGCTCATGAGCGCATCCTCGGCGGGCCACGTCGACGTCGTGAGCTACTTGCTCAGCAGGTGCGAATGGGCAATGCTCTGCGTGTAGGGCAATGTGTCTGTGTGGCTGTGCGTGTTGGTGACGAGGGCAAATGGTGGTGCGGATGTGTCACAATATATGGGTTTGATTGACTAGAGGCGCGAATGCGAATCTCGCGAATGAGAATGGACAGATCCCGCTGCACTACCATCGAGGTGAGGAGGCGACGCTTGTTGTAATGAACGGGGCTTATGCAGAGGATGTGTGTATGATGGTAGGCTTATTAATTGTGTGTGTGTGGATGGGAATGGACTGAAACTAAAGGACGCGTCGAGATCGCCGAGCTCTTGCTGGACCACACGAACGACATCAACTGCGCGGTGCGTATGGATTTTAGCTTTGTTTGAACCTAGTTACTACCGTTATCATCATGGTACAGTAGTGTGTGCACAGCAAGAGAGATCGGGTGCTAACTGTAGGTGTTAAACTCGGTTGTCTGTGTAGGATGATGTGGGCAGCACCCCGCTGACTCGAGCCATTGGAGGCAAACCAAGTCGAGGTACGCATCGTGTGTGTATCGCTTGACATGTTGATGATATCCAAAGCCACGCCTTGACTTAACCCAACTCTGACTGCTCATTATCGTGTAGAGGTGATCGCGCTGCTTCTCGACCACGGTGCGCGCGTGACGACGCGAGACATGGTCGGCAACACGCCGCTGCACATCGCGCTCGCTGAGGGCCACGAGGACATTGCGCGCTTTCTGATCGACGCCGGTGCGAGCGTGAACGCCAAGAACAAAGAGAACGAGCGCTGCGTGGACCTCATGAAGCCCGCGTTCCGCAAAGAGATCACAGCGCCGACAAGCAGCGGTGGAGAGGAGAAAGCTATTGCTGCTGTGGTCACACCGTGAGAACAATCCCAGCTACTCCATGCACCAAGGACGAGTATAGCCAAGAGGATGTCATTCTTCATCCATTCATATATTATTATTACGGGCCTTATGATCATAAAATGTGGTTGGTTGTTGTGTGTCGCAATGCTATCTTAGGACTAATCGCCGTCTGTGCAAGAGTCCACCTGTCTGTCCTAGAGCTGACTACTACCAGTAGACTGGGCTGTGAACTGAGCTTATAGGTCGTTCTTGAAGTCGCCCATATCGAGGTTCGTGTTGGGGATGTTGACGAGGATCAGGATGGACGCGTGGCAGTAGATGCGGCGCCAGGACTGCTCGATGGCCTCGCTCCAGTCGTCGCCCGACGTGATCTTCATGGACTGGATGAGCGACTCGCCGAGCGGGTCAAAGTCCTCGGGCTTGACGCCAATCTTCATGTGCACGAGCGCGAGCTCCATGACTTTCTGGGCGAGGTCCTCGGAGGAGAGCAGCGACTTCATGCCGCTGCTGATGTGCACTAGCACGTGGCTCTGAATCTGGATGAACGCCTGGAAGAGCGGCTTGAGGTGTGGGTGGTGCTCGAAGAGGTACTTGTAGAACGTCTCGTAGAGCTTGCCAATGGTCGTACCCGGCCCGCTCGTGTGGTGCGCGTCCGTGTGGATGTTCTCCTTGTACACGTTCTCCCAGTGCGCGAACGCCGTGAGCCGGTCGTCGTTGTTGGACGGCTCGTCGGTCAAAAAGTGCGGTAGGTACCGTTTGATGATGCGGATGTACTGCTTGGAGAACTTCATGCTCGGGTCCTGGTTGAACGTCGAGCTCATGCAGCCTATGGTGAGTGGATTGATTGGTGTTTGAGAGAGAGAGAGAGAGAGAGAGAGAGAGAG
>JAADVN010001091.1:0-10667 GCA_023335535.1 Globisporangium spinosum | reverse complement strand
GTCACGGCCAAGGTGCCGTCCATGACCGACGCCAGCGACGTGGTGTCGATGGAGGCGCTCGATGCAACACCGAAGCGCTCGTTCAGCTGGAACCGAAAGACCGCGCCCTTGGAGATCGTCGCGTCTTCCGTGTCGACTTCGAAGCGCAGGCGTGCTCATGCTCGCTTGAGATTCACGGGCGATCTTCTTCTTGGGGTTGTGCTGATGCGCACAATTCTTCGCGTGTTAACCTGGGCGACGAGTTGGCTTGGGCGAGCTGGTCCGCCCCTTCGTCTCCATTTTGCCTCGCTAGCCGCTTTCAGTGGATCTCGAGCCAAAGGCGAGAGTTAACTCAAGGATGTACAGTTGACTACAAAATATCGACGGAGTGTCCTACACTTTGTCAAAATTCTATCAAAGTGATTTGTAATATTTAGCAACAAAAGTACCGGTACTGAAACCGGTACACATTTTCTGAAAGCACCCTTTCGCGCCACAATCACTGTTTAAATTATCCATACTTTACTGGTGATCTATCGGTAGATCCCAAAGTCGGGTGGCTTGCTGGGGGCAAAAACAACCAGCAAAAGCCAACAAGTTTGCTCAGGTGTCATGGCTCCAGGAAAGCGTCGGTTGAGCGAAGATGGCGGCGCGGACGACGCGGAGATCGGCGCCTCGGCGATCCAGGTGAGCAGCGGCGGTCAGTTGGCCAAGCGCTCGCGCGTGCAGGACATCGTGCCGGTCGACCAGCAGGTCGTGACCGTCAAGAAGCTGAGCGACCGCACGTCCGGTCTCGCTGCGCCAACAATGCTCCTCATGGGCCACAGCGCCGCCGTCTACTCGCTCAAGTTTGATCCGTCGGGCCAGCACGCCGCGTCCTCTTCTTTCGACCGATCGATCTGTATGTACAAGTTGCTGTTGTTGTGTGGATCTATGGATGGCGATATGGGCATTGCCTTGGTTCTGTATTCTAACCCTTTTTTGCCTTTGATCAGTGTTGTGGGATGTGTACGGAGAGTGCCGGAACTACAATATGCTCAGCGGACACAAGAACGCGGTTTTGGAGGTGCAGTGGACGTACGACAGCTCGCAGATCATCTCCGCTTCGGCGGATAAGACAGTTGGCGTTTGGGATGCCCAGGTGCGCTCAGCTGCTTTTTCAATCGTATGTGTGCATACTTTCCGAACCGAACGAAGAGCTAACGCGCATTGTGATGTGTGCAGACGGGCAGAAGAGTGAAGAAGTTTGCCGGACATGCGTCGGTCGTAAACAGCTGCTGCCCTGTCACGAAAGGACCGACGCTGGTGGTGAGCGGAAGTGACGACTCCACCGCCAAGTTGTGGGATGTTCGCTACAAGCGCGCGGTGAAGACGTTCGAGAATAACTACCAAGTCACCGCGGTGTGCTTTTCGGCAGACAACAGCCAGATCATTACAGGTGGGCTCGATGGCGACATCAAGGTACGCGAGTGTTGATTGTGTGTGTGCGTGTGGGTGTCATGCGCATGCGTCTCACCTTTGCTTGAAAATGTTCATGCCGACAGATGTGGGATCTGCGCAAGGACGAAGTGAGCACTGTGCTCCAAGGCCACTCGGACATCGTCACGAGCGTCAGTCTCAGTCCCGACGGCAACTTCCTGCTCTCCAACGCGATGGATGCGTCCGTGCGCAAGTGGGATCTCCGTCCGTTCGTCACCGGATCGCGCTTGAAGACGACGTTCCTCGGCGCGAAGCACGGCTTTGAGCGCACGTTAATACGCAGCAGCTGGTCCGCCGACATGAAGTATGTCGCGAGCGGCTCTGCGGATCGATACGTGTACGTCTGGGACGCGGAGACGGGCAACCTGCGCTACCATTTGCCTGGACACACGGGGAGCGTGAACGAGGTTGCGTTCCACCCGAAGGAGCCCATTGTCGGCTCGTGCGGGAGCGACAAGAACATCTACTTTGGCGAGCTCGCGGAGATGTAGGCAAGCAGACGTAGAAGGAGTTGGTCGCGGCTCATGTGCTCGTAGGATCTCGCTGCTCGATGCCGCTGGTCGTGCCCTGAATGAGAGACGATTGCGCTGAATGCATCAGGGGCGTGGATTTATGAAACGGTGTGCAGATGGATGTTTGGTCTTCTTATGCTGCTTGCTCTGCTTTCCACTGTGCGTCAGCGCACGGATCGGATAGCACCGAAAATGGAGACGGACACACAGCTGCGCACGTCAAATATTCAGTCGCTTGAAGTTGACTCGCTCTCCCTCGCTCGCTCGCTTGCTCCCTCTATCTCTTCTGATTTTGCCAAGCACCATTTCCTGTGACGACTTTCAGACAAATAAAATTACCCTAGCCCGAGTGCACTTCACACTCACTGTCGCTACTAATACTGTGCCCAACACTCGGGTTAAATTCTCCATGTGGATTCACAACTTGCTCTTCCACCAGCAGCAAGATATACACAGTGTATAAACAGCATTCAAATACCAATTGCGCATCAAATACCTCTCTTTTATGCTGCAAATATTGGAAAAATGCTCATCCATACACTGCACTCATCACTTTTGAATCGTCTCATTGCAATTTACCCAAGGATAAAGTAGTTTTCCTCCAGCGTTTTCCAGTCTTCTTTCTATTGAACGAGTGAAAGGCGCAGTGTTCTGGAAGTGAGTGAGAAGAAGCGCAGGGAGGAAGGAAGCGTCAACGCAAGCACAAGCAGCAGCAGGCGACCGAGCGAGCGATACAGACGAGAGAAAGAGAGAGAAGGGAGACGGCGTCCGATCCTTCGCGCCTCGACAAAGCAGCTGAAAGGGAGAGGAGAAGGAGCGTCTGTCAGTCGACCCACGCGCGTGAGCAGCAAGCAGCAACAGCAACAGCAGAGGAAACGCGCGCGAGCTGGGAGGGGCTGGTCTTGACGATCGCCTAGCAACGCGCTCGCCCCACTCGGCCTGCTGCCTCGCGTCTTGCCTGGAAGCGATCGAAAGCTCTCTGACGTGTCTGTGTGTGTGTGCGTTCGTGTCGTCGTCGCAGTTGCCGTTTTCTTTTGCGTGGGCAGACTCCCCATCCGCTGCCACAAGCCATGCTTCGTTATGACAGAAGCTGCTCATCCAGGCGACCGGCGTGGATCAATCGAGTCGTAAAAGTAGCAGTCATTATCGCTGGATTTGCGTCCCTCAGTTCGTGTCCCAGCGTCGTTCATGCGTCTTCATCAGCTCCGCAGCGCGTGGTCCGAACGCAGTCCACGCCAGCGCAGTACGAATTCTCCACGGTCGAGCGACCGACGGCAGCCAGCAAGTTCCAAGACATCCTCATCGCTGGAGGCTTAGATGGCAGAGTGTATGCCATCAACGCGTGGACGGGGGACACGTTGTGGACGTTTGATTCCGGAGGTCCAATGGTAGACTCTTCCAGCTGCGGCGTTCCAGCGAACCTGCAGCAAGAGCAGAATCAAGAGCGTCCTCAAGACAACCAGCGCCAGTCCCACGCAGAGCCCTGGAGAACCACCACCGTCGATGTCGACGCGACGCTGGACACGATTCCGAACAAGGACGAGCGATCAGTGATTGAGCAGCGCCGGCAGTCAGCGGAAGTGATGGCTGCGAGTGCAGCAGTGATGGCTGAGTTGGTGCCCTCATACGACGGCCGATTGTATCATCTCTCCAAGTCGAAGATCAAGGAGCTGGAGATGACGATGGTGGACATCATCAATGCGAATGGTCCTGTCCGGCTTGTCGACGACGGTCCGGATGGTGAAAACCTCTCAGACATTATCCTGTTTGGCGAGAAGAAGACGGAGATATTCGCGCTCGACGCTACGAACGGACTCATCCAGCCATACTACCCGATATCAACAACTGCATCACCAGTGATATTGTCGAAGGATGTGCTGTTTGGCCGATCCGAGTTCACCACTCGCGCTGTCCACGCCCGCAATTCATCGTCGTCTCGCTGTTTCAAGATCGCGGAGTATTTCCTTCAGTTCACAGATCAGTCACGCTGTTCGGTGCTCGACAAGGAGAAGTCCCAGACTGCGTACTTCCCTCCTGATATTTTGGTTCTCCCGAAAGACCCGGATGCGTCAGAAGAAGATGAAGGCTCGACAATCACAGCGTACGACCCATGGACGAACAAACAGCTCTGGGAGATCGAGATTCCGCACTTCGAGGTGCTTGCTGTGTACGGCATCTCTACGATGCGTGCATCGACATTTTACCAGTGGAAAGTGGACGGTCCGTCGTCGCACACTTCGTCGAAGCGAAAAGCGCTCAGCAGCATTGGCGAACCCAAAGAAACGGCGCGAATCCCTGGATCAAGTGCCTCGACTCGGCAGAAGCTTCTCGAGAAACAAGAATCTGGTCGTCGGTCCGAACTTGACGCGAGAGCAGGATCCAAGCAACTTGCTCATGCTGTCTCGCGTAACTGGGCTTCCATGGAATTGGAGTTCCGTCTACGACTACTTGGAGACAACTACTATTTGGAGTCAAGTGCTGACGACGTGAGTAACCTGAGCGGCAGTGAGACATCCTCCGCTGCTGCTGCATCCTTCGACGACAGTCAAATCGATGAAATTTTCCGAGAGCAACTCCCGCGGGGGCGAAAGCGTCGCGTGTTTTGGGAACAAATCGAGAACGACGGAAAGCGTGGTGTGTTCATCACATACTACCATGTTGGCGCGATGATGGTCGGTGTCACGGTTGGCTGCTTGCTCATCGCATGGGGCTGTTATGTGAAAGGGCTGTCTGCTTCGATTGCGCACAACGCCATCAAGAGCATGGATAGCAACCAGTTCTTCATGTCACACGTGCATCAGTTGACAATTGAACGCCCGGGGGAAGAAAACATCACGATTTCAAGCGTCATCGGCCGACCGCTATTGATGACAGCCCTCGAGAGCTCGACTTCGCTCCCGTTGCTGGAGAATGGTGAACAGATGAGTAGCAGGGCGTCAAGTATTGATGTCAACATTGATCCGGAAACAGAAGCTGAGTTGATGGAAAAGTTCGCTCGCATGGCTGCGATTGAAGCTGCTTCAGCCTTATCGGGATCAAACTACTCGAGTTCGAAGGCAACAATGCTGCAGCTAGAGTATGATGCGGACACTGCAGATGCACCAGTATCATCGGCACTTATCGTGAGGCCACGCGACTCATCGACAGCTCCGCACTCGGCCAAGCGCGTGTTGACGTTGACGTCTGGATTTGAGGATGCGAGCTTCGATCCTTCTGATGATCTCATTTCCATGGAAGAGAAAATCCCCGCTTCGATTGTGGAGTTGGAGAGCTCGTCGGACGATGACAGAAGCGACAGTGAGGCGAAAGATGGAGAGGAAAGCGGCGCTGGTCAAGCTGACGTCTCTGTCGAGTCTTCGGAGAAGTCGGAGGTTTTAGCATGGAGCTCTGATACAGGCAGTAGCAGCTCAAGCAGTGATGGCGAAAGCAGCAGCGACTCGGAAACCAGCATCCAGTCGAGTGTGAAGAGCAGCGATTCGTTGAACAGCAAGAGCGAAGACAAATCGAAGCAGCGCAAGGGTTCAGATGCTTCTTCGTCGGACTCTTCTCATGCCAATGAAGCCGAAGTTCTATTTCCATTTGTTTGCCAAAGTCGGTTTGCGAATGAATTTGAAGAGATTTCTGCCATCGGGAAAGGCGGGTTCGGCCAAGTCATTCTCGCCGAGAATCGCTTGGATGGGCGAAAGTATGCGATCAAGCGCGTCGGGCTGCACCTGAAGAATCAGACGTCGAAAACGCTCCAGAAGTTTCTCCGTGAAGTGAAAATCCTGGCGCTATTGGATCATCCAAACATCGTCCGATACTACCAAGCGTGGCTCGAAAAGGTGGAAGATTCGGTGACAGGTCTATTCGGCACACCATCGGATCTGGACTCCAGTCTCGCCGGCGCCCCTGACAGACACTACTCCATGAGTAATCTGCTGGCGCCAATTTCGGAGATGGAGTTTTCTGAGAACCAGCGCAGTCAGATGGATTTCTACAGCGACGCTGGTGGGCTGGACAACGAAGACGACGGCGGCTTTGAGTGGGAACGTGACTCTTCAACTGATGCTAGCGAAGGACAAGTATGGCGAGAAGAAGATTTGGTCCAGAGCAACACGGTGAGAAGAAGACGCCGCCAAGAAGTGGTTGCTCCCAATCTGCCTGCGAAAGAGTCAGCCACCGACGACGATTTCTCAGTGGACAAGTGCGATCACTGGCTGTACATTCAGATGCAGTATTGCGCGGGGCGGAACCTCGGCGATTACCTAGCTCTACCAAATCGCCCGATGGAGTTGCCGAAGCTGCTGAAGATCTTCGTCCAGATCGCCAGCGCTCTTGCACATGTGCATTCGTGTGGTCTGATTCATCGCGATCTGAAGCCTGCGAACATTTTTGTAGCAGACACCGAAGGAGATTCGATCAAACTGGGGGACTTTGGGCTCTCTCGGTATGCTGCAAACGTGAACCTGAACGCGCCTACAACCGTAGAAGAGCATCATCAACAGCTTACTACGACTGTGGCCACGTCAACCACGAATATTGCAAGCGGGCACCACATCTACTCGTCGTCGGTCTGGTCGGTTTCCATGTCGAACGTCTCGGAGAATGAAGTGACTGCAGGCGTCGGCACGTATTTGTATGCGAGTCCAGAGCAAGTCGCCGGCAAGAAGTACAACGCGAAGACTGACGTCTACTCACTCGGAATGATCCTGTTTGAGCTATGCCATGAACGCTTCACGACCACGATGGAGCGCTACATCGCGTTGCGCAATGCGAGAGAGAACATTTTTCCTGTTGAGTTTCGGTGGAACCAGAGAAGCCCCGAACTGATGGAGATGATCGCAAAGCTGCTCAGCCACGATCCAGCTGCCCGCCCTTCTGCGGAAGAAGTCGTGAAATGGGGACAAGAGTTGTACGAGACGAGCCTCGCGCAGCATGCAATGTCTACGATGCGATCCCCGCTGAATCCTGGTCGAGTCTTCGGAAATCTGCCAATGACGAGTTTCGATCTCATGGCATCTGTCAACGCGTCTTCGACGTTTTCGTTCCATGTTGAGGCGAAAGCTGAGCAATGCGGAACAGAGAACGGCCCAGCGTGCGGTGAACGGCGATTGCCGAACCATAATTTATTGAAAGAGATCTGCGACGTGATTGGGCAAGTGGGGAACGACCAGGTGGAGATAAAAAAGTGCGGACTCCAGCTTCAGGACGGCGTGCAGATTCTAGAGTTTGTGTTAGACGCACGTTCGACAGGCAGCGACAACAGCGGTTTCTGCTACGATGAAATCGTTGGCGCCATTGAAGCTCTCCCGGGAGTCCAGCAAGTGCGCCGTCTTGGCGTGTGAAGAAAACAAGACCACAACAACAACAAACATTGAGAGGACGACGGGCTTCTCTGGATAGTATAGTATAAAACAAACAATAGCAGCTATGAACCCATTTGTGGAGATTTACACCGACGCAGCGCATCGTTCTCACCAGGCCAGCCAGGGACCGACCCAACCATACGCACAACCAGCGCAGACAATGACATCAACTTTCCCGGAACATTGAGCGTCAAGCGGCGTGATCGTCCAGTATCCACGGTTTGGCAAGGAAGGATGCAAGTGACAAGATTATGTAAGTGCGTGCTTGCGAAAATCACAAACGTTGTCGAATTTTGTTTTACTGCTTTTGCTCAACTTGTAGTCTCACTGTGAGCCGATATTTCCAGGCACATTCGACCAAGAAATTACCACAGTGACAATCTCAAAAGAGCAAAGAGACGACGAAATGCGCCAGCCGCACACAACGGTCGAGCGAATCGAGTGCAGACGACGCAGCGACCGTTTTCGATTCCACCGGACAATGCGTGGAGTGTCATACGCTACTGAAACCGTGTTTATTAATGGCTACATTTGGCCAACTGTGGTTGGGAAGTTGTGCCAGGGACTGCTCCCGTTTCGTCATCGGCCACGGAAGCGAATCGCACGACCGCCAAACAGTGCGATGGGTGCGCATCGGATCTGTAAAGTCTTTGGCGTGGCTGGCGCAACGAGCGGAACTGGCAACTGGTACACGGAACGCGCGACAGAAGTTTAGCTGCGTGCGTAGGCCGCGTTTCTCTGCCGCGCGCGATGAAAGTTGTCGAGATCAGTTGAAATCAGTTCCTCATGGTCTCATGGCCAAGTAACTCGCGGGTTTTAATGCTGGAGAGATCGGCGACCGGTACTCCACTTGACGCGACGCCCCGCGTTGACAAACAGCGAACGCCACGCTCAAGCATGCACACACGCGCTGACGAAGACCAAGTGTAGCGTTCAGCGCGTTCGTTTTGAACAATCATCGGCGCCGGTCTTGGCTGGCGCGATTGCAAAATTCTGCTGTACTGCTGAGCAGGGCGAATGCACGTTTCGTCCTACGGCTTTTCCGCAATGACGTGCGATTTACCACGCCTCCACAGCGCCGCGACAGGACGCCGGAATTCCTCGAGCGTCTCTGCATGAAACGCCGGCGGTGTTTACTGGCGACTTGACCGCGCCATGTCTGCTAAGCGAGAGCAAACGCAGTCATCCATTCTCCAAAATGCCGCGAGCGTACGCGGCTGACAATCCACGCGAATGGTCAGGCGCGAGTGATGCTCAAAGGAGCAGCGACAACTCCAGCGAAGCGAAGCAGCTGCGGCGCAAAGCGCTGAGTCGCTCGAGGCAAGTGCGGTACCGACTGAAGCAGCGCCAGCACGAGATCGACCTCTCGGTGCACGTGGCTGCACTGAAAGCCGAGATCAAGACGCTCCAAGCGATCCGCCACGAGCTGCGCTTCCGGACCTGGCGGAGCCGCGTCGACTCGTGGCCGGTGCGAGTCTCTGCCGATGAAGTGCAGATAGAGACCGCGTGGGCGTACCTGCAGTGCTTTCGGCATGGGTTCAACACGAGTACGCGCGGCCCGTGGATACCTGCGATGACCTTGGGAGTTTTTTCTGGCGGTGTTGACGGCACGGATGTCGCGATGACGGCCCAAGTCAGGTTTGTCGAGGCACACTTTCAAGCCAATGTGACGCACGGAGGCCTTCGCGGTCGGAACGCGCTGCTGGAGCAGTGGCGCCGGTACTCGACGTACTTCGACGCCTTCGAGCTGCAGCCATCGTCGGTGGTAGTGCGTGGTTGCGCGGGGCAAACAATCTGCTCCATGCGCGTGGGGATGCAGATGCGCGTGACCCACGGCACGATTGAGCAGATCATGCCGCACATGCTGCTCCGCCCGAGCATCACGGCCAAGCTTCTGGGGAAGACGCTGACGATCGCCGCCGTCGTGGAGCTGGGGTTCGGGAAGCATGACAAGATCGACTCGTGCGAGGCGACAATCAGCCTTGTCGAGGGTCTGCGAGCGCTTCTTGACACGTACGAGGACGTGGCGTTCGTGCTGAGCGACGCGTTCATCACTCCGGCGGGGTACATCGGCAGAGACCTCTTTGAGCTTGATCCTGCCTCTCTCTGTCAGCGCTTACCACCGTTGCCACTCGAAGTGTCGAATCGCGCCGATCTGCAGCAGTCCAGCGGCGCGGCGCCTGAGCAGCTGCAGTCTCCGGTCGCAGTGGATGAGCTGGTGCGTTCGAGTGCGTTGGGCGACTTGCGGCTTGACCTATCGTTCATCTTAGCGCCGTTGTTGTGAGTACTTGAAGCAGTTGGGTAATACATGAGGAAAGCTAGTCAATGTGGATGGGGCTATAGTACCTGAGCTGCGTTTCGATTTGCGTCGCGCATCTGTTGTCGAATGGCAGACTGCACAAATGATGTTCACAGTCGTTGCGAGATCCGCACAGTCCTGCAGAGAGTCTCTCTGGAGAGCTCACGTGCTCGGCCGAAGAGAAAACAATTTCTAACAGTTCATCTCAAAGCGACCGAAGTGACAGACGCACCGAGAAGCACTCTCGCATCGTGATTCTGGGCTCAGAGGCTGGTCTAAGTGCTTTCTGGACACGGCAGCAAACCACCACAAAAGTTCTCTCACTACTTGCCCAATGTCACTGATATAGACCAAGCGCATCATCGGTGTCTGTTGCTGCAATTGTTGTGACCGGAAGGCGTGCAGCTACAGTTGGGAAACGCACGTGCATGCAGCACTCCAGTTTGATCTGGCAGAGTAGGTCATGGGAGAGGTGAGCTGTTCAAAAGCGGCACACATTTCAACTAAAAGACTGTAGCTCCGAACCTCGTTTCAACGCGCGAGTGTGTGCAGTGGACATTTTTCGTAGAGAGAGAGAGAGACGGTGATTGTATCAAACAGACAGAGACTGTGGTTCTAGAAAGCGGTCATCTTGCACGAAATGGGGATGTGAAATGCATGAGCATGATTGTGAGACTTATTTTTCTTGAAACTCACCCTTGCAGCGATCTTGACGAGGTTCTTCAGTATGAGCATATAAATTGAAATATGTTTACAGAGGTTTTATTTATTGAAAGGATGGTCGCCAAGGAGGTAAAATAGGGGATAAGAGATCATATGTCCGCGTGGGCTGACTAGATAGTATAAACTAGACCAAAGTATTCAATAAGCAAATCATACCTTCTCGGCCTTATGGCTAAGATCAAGTGTAGTATCTGTTCTAATCAGTGTGAAAACTGATTTCCTGGAGATTTCTCTGGGTTATTTTTCACATTCATTTTTGCATTTGTTGTTTGGTAACTCAGCTTGCTGGGCACCTGCGACGCGGTTTCCCGGGGATTGCACTTTTCC
>JAADVN010001090.1:0-10684 GCA_023335535.1 Globisporangium spinosum | reverse complement strand
TGACACCGGAACAGCGGCAGTAGCTCTCGTTTGCTTAGTAGCTCTCGATAGAATTGCGTCAATAGCCCTGATATCATTTCTACTGCACCTTTCTAGCAGTAGCACATATTATTATTATGAAAGTGAGGTATATCAAGGTACGCTTAGCGACCTACAATATCCGTCCGGGCGAGGGCTGCCTCGCTCGTCAGTCAGGTATGTACTTATACATACGTTCTGCCTCCCAGCGCTTGCACTCGTCGCTGGCGTATTTTGCAGGAAATAGCTGCCTTCACTTTTCGAAAGCGAAACGACAAGCAGAAACCACCGCATGGATATATCTCCAATGTCAGGCGCTGGTCAGCCCTTGGTTAATGATACTCACTCTGGAATGGCACCTTCGTCCCGAACACACATACTGCCAGATAGATACGCGAGTCTGTTTTCTGGCATTATCAGCATCCACTTCAGCATCCACTTCAACATCGATCCTGTCCTCGCAGAACAACAAGAAACACTTTCTTTGGCAGCGAGCAACAACACATTTCTGTCTGATCGGACACTTGTGTGTTGTTGTAACCGGCTCGTGAGGTCGTTGTCGCACCTTCTCGCGCGCCGCAGTAGCAGACGCGATGTTTCGCGGCGGAGACCTGAGCGGGGTCGGAGAAGCGAAGCGATTCTTTGCTCCTCCAATCTTCCCATTCCCCGACGTAGATGTGGACCCCGGACTGTATGAAGATGATGACGACGGTGAAGATGAAGATGATGATGCGAGCGACAACAACGTCGATCTGTTTGATTCGCATGATTTCTATTCCCTGGAGCAAGACTTGTTCCTTGTCAAGTACCGATCCTTCCAACCGGAGCTGAAGATGGACGAGATCTCGCAGCGCTTTCAGAAGGAGTTTGGCGTGACACGAGAGCCAGAGCAGCTCGAGCAGCGCTTCCAGGCGCTCCAATCGCCCGAATTCGGAGTGCTTTTCGCGCTCTACCTCCAAGCAATCTCCCTGAACAAAGACGCCCATTACGCGGGTGGCACATATACCATCTTGTCTGAGTATCAGTCCCTGCTGCGGAGCACTCGGACTTCGTGCGAAACAAAGTTGTTTCAGCTTTTGTACGACGACGAGAAAGCCCTGCATGAACCAAATGAGATGATCAACGTCGAGATCACCGACCGTAATTTTCCCAAGGTAAGAGCGTCCGTTCTTGAGCATGACCACTTATTCCAGGTCGGCTGGTTGTTCCGCTAACACGTTGGAGTAGTACACTAGAAACGTGTCGAAAACCCAGCTCTGCCGTTGCGCGAGCACGATCTAGCAGCTTTTTCGATACCAAGATGCTGGAGTGCGGGCGTCTTGTCACCAAGCATTCGCGCTTCAAGCTGCCGGCACTCGTCTCGAGAAGCTTCAGCTGGCCGATGCTGTCGCGCTCTACGACTCGTGTCACATGTACAACCACTTGGAGTAGCCGATCTTCGATCGCCTGGTGCAGTTTGCAAAAGACCCAAACCTGATGGAAAGACTCGCGCTTCTGAGACAGCAGCTTGTAGAGTCGAGTCAAATCAAACACGACTCGAAACGCCACCTTGAGGACATATTTGGTGAAGGGTGAGGTGTATTTAGGTACGCGAGCGACCTACATTGAGGACATATTTGAGATGCGGCAGAGACAGCGCGTCATGAAGCTGGAGCAAATGCGGGCAGAGGAGCTCGATCGAATGACCAAGCAGCTGGAAAAGGTTCTGGAAGACGACATTCAGCACATTCGCCGAATGCACGAAACGCTCCTAAACCACGAAAAAGCCAAGATCGACGCGAAATACGAAGAGCAAATGGCGGTGCTGAGTGAATAGATCAGCGAGATGAAGCATGAGACTTTCGAGCTCCAAAAGACTTGCAAGAGCAACGACTGGAACAACCTAGAGCGCGACATAATACAAGCATCGCTCCAGGTCAAGCGCATCTTCGGCACCAGCGACTACTTGGTTCGACTCCTTATCTTAGCAGAGGATCTCGACGCCGACCCGCTGCGACGAGCTTTGATCAGCTACTTGAGTGAAGAGAGCAAATTCCCTCAATTCGCGCTTCGCCGAGAGATGACGGGCAAGATGATACCAGATACCACCGTGCTCGAGATACTGAAGCGCTGTCCGACGAAAGACCTTCGCGAGATTGAGCTGGCTGGGAACCGGTTCCTCCATCACGATCTTGTGGTACGCGAAATCCATACGCGGCAAATAGCCTTCGGCAGGTTCCTTTCGTCCTTGACCAACGACAAGCTTCGAGCTGCTCTTCTCTATTCATCCTCCAGCAGTAAACCAGGTTCAACTCGACTCGGGTACGCCTCGCTTCCTTGCGAAGGTACAATCGTCGACACCGCCATGGACAGCGAATGCATGCAGCAAGTCTCTGCTGTCAAGGATTTCCCGGAAGTACTTGAGCAAGAATTCGCATGCCGTCGTGATTTCCCGTGCGTAAAGATGAACAATCAGCACTTGGAGAAGCAGGTCAGCTTCTCCAAGGAAGATTGCTTGCTGCAACTTGAAGTCTCTCATCGATATTGCACTGTCCTAGCGACGAAAGAGCGCAAGCAGGGCGACTCGAGCAAGTGGATGTACAAGGTACATGCTCGCTTTTTGCTGGCGTTGTCTACTTGTCGCGGGCAGATGCTAACTTGAGTGGTCGTTACCGCTGTTTGTTCTTCTTGCAAGCAACAGCAGAGGTCTTCAGCGGCGATGGGAAGAGCATCTTGCTTGGCTGGGAAGTGCCGCGCGGCAATGCTGCGTCTTCAGAAGAATCGACTGGCAGCACGTCTGCTATCATGAATGCCAGCGTGAGAGGCTCTCTTTCTCAAACAACATCTTCATCACCGCTCCACGCGATAGCGGTAGCAGCCGGTATCTCATCTACTGTGTCTTGTTCGTCATCAAGCCTCCTGGCATCAAGCAGCACCAGCACGAGCAACAACACTCAGCTCTCATCGACGCTTGTTCCAGGGCTCGCTCCGAGCCAGGATGATCGAAGCTTCGGCGTCACCTAGTAGTCCGACAATGGTCTGGACATGGGCACTCTCCACGCGAACGGCCAGTCGCGCTCGGGCGTGCCGTGCTTCCGCGCGGGCGACGTCGTCGGCTGCACAATCAACCAGGACGACGCGGTGCCGCACCTGCGCTTCTACCTCAACGGCGAGCAGGTGCTGCCGTCAGTCGCGGGCGCCGCCAGTACTCTATCATACAGCACGGAGATCGCTGTGCAGAACCCGTCGTCGTGTCTTTACCCCGCGCTCTCTATGTACTCGCCCAAGAAGAAGCCGCAGATGCGCGTGCGCTTCAACTTCCGTGGCGGCTTCCAGTTCCCCATTGCGAGCTTTGAGCCGTATGGCGCGCCATTGTGAAAAGGAAACTCGAGTTTCCCTTTGGTTTTTAGCCAATTGAACCGGTTCGTTCCTGCTTTTAGCCAATGAGAGATGCGAAATAGTGGAAGCAAGAGTGATGGTCCCATGTTTGAACTTTGATTTCCGCCACTCGACAAATGCAAATGCGGGCGGGCATTCATTATTGATAAATAGTTCCGAGTGTTCTACTTGGTAGACTACAAGACCCAGACCAAGGAAAGCAGCATGGGCATCGCGGGGCTGCTGCCGGCGCTCAAGAGTGTGACGCACCAGGTGCACATCGCAAAGTACGCTGGGAAGACCGTGGGCATCGACGCGGCCGGGTGGCTCTACAGAGGCGCGTACAGCTGTCCCATGGACGTCGTGCTGCAAACCAAGAACGCAGACGGGTGCGCAACAGTGTCTGATAGTCGTTGTGCGTATTGAAGGCGGATCAGAGCTCGGACGAGATGGCTTGCTAATGGACAGACCGTTGCCTGTGTGGATAGGTATCTGAACTACTGCATGGAGCAGATCAAGCTGCTGCAGGAGCACAAGATGACACCGATTTTCGTGTTTGACGGCGCGCATTTACCCGCAAAAGCAGAGCTGAGCTCCGCGCGAAACAGGTTCGATCGCAGTATTGGTGAACTGTTGTGCGCGAGCTGAGCTAAACATGACGGGTGTGGAATTTGCAGGAATCGACAGGTGTGGAAAACCAAAGCGATGCGGCAGCTGGACAGTGGCGACGAGAGTGGAAGCTATTCAGCATTTGCGAAAGCAGTGTCGGTTTCGAACGAGATGATCATGAAGTTTATTGCAGTGCTGCGGCGTATGGACATCACATTCTACGTCGCTCCTTACGAAGCTGACGCGCAGCTGGCGTACTTGTCGCGCCAAAAGATCATCGACGTAGTGGTCTCGGAGGACTCGGATTGCATTCCGTACGGCTGCAAAACGGTGCGACGCATATATTTTAGTGTCCATGTGATTGGGTTTTATGACTCATTTTTGTGTCTCGTGTCGGATGTGCAGATTCTTTTCAAGTGGAGCCCAGATGGATGGGCGTCTGAGCTGAAGCGACGCAGCTTAGGCGCAAATGAAGAGCTTTCCTTCGTTGGATGGACGGAGGAAATGGTATGTCTGGTTCTGCTTTCTGCAGTTCGTCACAATTCAGGTGTCTAACTCTTCCATGTTGTTAGTTCATCCAACTATGCGTACTTTGTGGCTGCGACTATTGCCCCTCCATACCTGGTGTTGGCATTGTCACAGCATACAAGTTTGTCGAGACCCATAAGTCGCCAGTGAAGGTAAGCCTCCATGCTGCGATCCAAGTTTGAGGGCAAACACTGATGAATCTGCACTCTCTAGGTCGTGAAAGCCCTCGAAGAACAGAAACACTCAGCACTTCCACCGGACTACGCAGAGCGATACTACTCGGCGATTATCACATTCCGGCATCACCTCGTGTTTGATCCTCGTGACAAGGTGATATGTAATATGTAGAGTGCTCACGATGAATTCTTGACTAACCGCTGTATACACTCTCTGAAATGCTCTTGCTCTTCCTCCAGAAAATGAAAATGCTGAACCCGCTCACTCTTTCGAGCGAGATTTTGCCGCTGGTCGACAAAGAGCTGCACTTTCTTGGCGACATTGAGCTTCGAGATGAAGTCGTCGCCTTGATTGCCTGTGGCGAAGTCCATCCGGTTACGCTGGATAGTTACGATTGGAAGCACGCTGCAGAAGCGCTCAAAGAAGAACGACAGTCTTGTTTGGCTCCGAAGCCAAGCACGCACTCTATGACGTCTACAGAGAGCAGCAGTGTGCTTGACAGGCCAGAAAGAAGTCGCCTCGAGTATGATGGACAGTTAAGCCACTGCACAAGCCTTTCCCAACCTGATGTGGGCGAGCATGACGTTCAGGTCTCGCCTCACGCGGTACCAAGAAATCAGAGTGGAGAAAGAGAAGACCGAGAGAAGCCCAAACCAGCATCAACCTCATGGAGCCACCTCGACAGTGTGCTCGGAACCTCGCTGCACATTTTGAACTTCCGAAGTCCGAAAGTGAGCGACAACTTTCGACCGCTCGTGTCACTCCCCAACCGCACGCCTGTTTTTCATGGCAGGACGGCGTCAAAAGAGATGAAGGAGTTTGAAAACCAGTCTGTTCGGCACACTGTGAAGCGCATCAAGAATCCAACCAAAAGAAGAAGAGAAGAAAATGGAAGCGGGTTCGACGGCGAAGTCATGTGCCGCATCGATGGATCGAGTTGCAGCCAACATCCAGTGAAGTCTTCAGATGTGGTCGAGAATGAGTCAACTGTCAAGACGCCCAAACTCGACTCCAGTAGTTCCGCCATCCCTTCATCCCCACCAACCTCAGTCAAGCCGATGAGGAGACCATTTCCGTTTGCGTTTCAGAATGCCGATTCATCCCAGCGACAAGAGAGCAGCCTCGACAACTCACCAGGTGATGATAGTGGCAGTGATTTCTTGTGGGCATTACGTCCATTTCAGCAGAATCCGAGAGCCCCGTCTGAGTATTCGTCCTACTCTCGCGCGACCTATGCAGAAGAAAAATGGGATCGGATACTCGGCGCAGAGATCGACGCGAACAGTGAGAGTGGGAGCAGCGGGATGCAGATCATCCATTCGCAGAGCAATGAGTCAGCAGTTTCTGAAACAGACCGCAGTCTCGATTTGGACGCGCAGCAATGAGTGCATGGTGAAAAGATGGAATCCGCCGCTCCATGTGGATGGTAATACATTATGCTTAAGTTATAACTGGTGAATGATGGATGGGTTGTTTGCTGCATGCTCTTGCTTGGTTGGCAGGAGTCAAAGATTTCCGCCAGAGATCACCAGAATCCGGTACCGTTCGTCGCAGGTCGGAACTCGTCATCTTTCTTCAAGTTCGCATTTGCCGCTGAATGAGCCAATCCTAAGTGGCGAGATTGTACCAAGTCCTGCGATGCTGGTGGTCTTGACGCAAATGCCATCGACGTGTTGCGGCGGATGCTATGCACTTGTGGGTACTGAGGAGTCTGTTGATACTGCTCCTGCTGCTGCTGCTGACACCGCTGGTTGCTGCTGATCATCGGTGCTGGAGTCACAATGGCCGCTCGAGACTGCGTTGGTGCCCACGAACCACTGACGGCAAAGCTCGACTCGCCCATTGTCTCCTCGAGCGCGCTCATGCCCATGTCGCTATCAGGAGTGCCACCGTCGACAGCACCGCGTCTCCCGAACTGACCGCGCTGGTAATTCCTCAGCGGCGGGAGTTTCTGCAGAAACTGGATGTTCGCCTTGATCAGCATGGCGCGTTTACGACGCGGCTGTTCGCCACTGGCGTCGCTGCTGCTGTTGTAGTACGTGTCAACCGCGTCGTCCTCGTCGTCCTCGTCCTTGTCTGCGTCGAAGCCCGTGTCATCAAACACGAGCGCAGCGGAGTCGTCGTCTACCATCATGGCGCACGCGTCATCGTGATCAGGATGATGAAGCACGCGGGTCTTGGAGTGGTGGTGTGCCTCCCGCGAGCGCTTCATGCCGCCTACTCGAAACGCCATTGTCCAAATCCAGATCCTCACTTGTCGGTGGTGTGTCTGATGCTCAAGTGCTCTCGGTGAAGATGGCGATTGCAAAGTGGGTGTTAGTCTTGTTGCTGTTAGCGCCAGTGATGCTGTTGCTGTTTTGCTTGTCGCGACGTTTCCAAGCAAGCGACGCCGCTGCTGCGAAAGGCTATTATATTATCGAGCTGTCTCTGCCAGATGGGAAAAAGAATGGAAAAAAGGCAGTGCATATTTCCGTCTGTTACTTTTGTGCTTGGGATCTGACCAGTCCGCTTGACTCCTGTCAGTCAGCTTATGCATGCATGGCAGACGCGGTTTGTCCCCAGCAGATAGGTCTGCGGTAACGTTTATCGCCGAATCGCCAGGATTCCATACCCAGTCCAAGTCTAAAATCCACCACCATCCATCCAGAAAAGAGGAGAAGAGATCAAGTAACTGGAGCGGAAATGAAACAGCGGCAGCCACTGCCGCGGCGTCTGCTCACGCTCATCGTACATCCACAGGATCTCACGCAGCAGAGCAAGCGCGTCGCCATCTCGCGCGCGCTCACAGCCACCAATGCGCCGCCGCTCGACTTTCTGCAGTTGCGGTCCACTGGTAGCGACGACACGACGCTGGATGCACTTCTGGACGCCAAGAGGCGTCTCCGCGAGATCCTCCTCGCAAATGCCGTCGCCGCCTCCACGCCAGACGCGCATGATGTCCACAGCAGGAATAATGCATCCAGGAAGCAGCCAGCACTGATCGTGAATGCGCCTCTGGATGATATCGCCGCATTAACGAGGAGGAAAGATGGATGCGGCGAATCGCTCGATGGCTGGCACGTGAAAGAGCGCGATTTGTTTCGCGACGACCTGCAGCAGATGATTCATCGTGCGAGAGCACGAAGCGGTGACGAATCGACGACGATCGTGGGCTGCTCGGTGCACTCCGTCGCGGCGGCGGTCCACGCGGCGCGCCTCGGGGTTGACTACATCCAAGTGGGGACGATGTTCTCCACGCCGTCCCACCCCGAGAAGGCGTCTGTGGATCAGCTTGAAGGGCCAGAGCTGCTGCAAGCGATCCTGTCGGAGGGCAGATCACTCAGCAGTGATGAGTTCAGTCTGCCACCGCTTATCGCAGTTGGTGGGATCAGCACGCCGCAGCAGATCCGCCAGGTGGTGAGCGCAGGCGCGAGCGGCGTCGCGGTCATCCGCGGGATCCTGGCAGCAGACGACGCGCGGGTGACTGCAGCGCAGTACCGCGCAGTATTGGATGAGGAATTATAGTGTAGTATGAGCCAGTAGAATTACGTGACTGGCGATAGACCAATGAACCAACCAAGATAAGGAGCATGCAAAGTAGTACGAGCAAACTATAACTAAATTTTTGGTATTCATCGCACTCGAAAGATACAGAAAGCTTCTGGAGATCGCTAGCGCCTGCCTACAAGCGAACGAGCTCACCACCCATCGCTTGCTTGCTTGCTTATGCGTAGCCACCGTCCATGATGACGTCGTCGATCTTCAGGATCATTCGCACCACCTGGGTCGCCAACTGCAGCTGCTGCTGCTTGCCGATGAGCGTCTCGAACACGTGCTGCTCCTTCATGTCGTTCGTGCCTGTGGAGTTGCAGTCGATGCCCAGGCGCGGGTTCTTCTCCGCGAGCTGCTGCGAGCGCACGGCCGAGAGCGAGTCGATCGGACTCAGACCGCTGTTCTCTGCCAGCGCCATCGGCACGTCTTCTAACGCGTCGGCGAACGCGCGGATCGCGTACTGCTCGATGCCCGTGATCTTGTCGGCGTGCTCGCGCACTTCAATGCCGCACGCAATCTCCGCCGCGCCGCCGCCGTACACAATACGATTGTTCTTGATCAGGTTGCGCGTCACGCACATCGCGTCGTGCAGCGAGCGCTTGGCTTCCTCGACGATCATCTTGTTGCCGCCGCGCACAAGCACCGTGATCGCGTCCGAGCTCGCGCAGTCCTCAATCACAAGCATGCGCTCCTTCGTCGTGCCGAACGCGACTTCGCGCACGGTGCCCGCGTGACCGAGCTTCTCGGCAGTGAGCTCCGAGAAGCGCGGCACAATGCGCGCACCCGTGGCGATCGCGATGAGCTCGAGCTCGACGCCGCCCACCCAGCGCACCGCCGGCAGATGGTTCTGCAGCAGCAAGTGGTTGGCTTCGTCGTCAAAGCCCCACTGGCAGATCACGAGGTTCGCGCCGCTGTCCTTCACCTGCTGGATCATCGTCTTGAAGTACTCCTGCTCGTTCGCGTACAGCTTCTCGTACGCCTCGACGCTCGAGATCTCCAGTTTGTGCTTGGTCTTTGGCTTGGGCGGCTCGAACGGGCACGTGAGCACGCACAGCTTGGCGTCCTTGACCTCCTTCGGCATCTGCGGGTGTGAGAAGTCCTTGTCGATCACGATGCCGTTGATCAGCGCAGTCTCCTCTAGAGTGCCGCCCGGCTTGCCCTCGACCTTGATCAGGTCAAAGTTCACGTCGCGGGTCTCAAAGTTCGCCACCTTGAGCACGGCGTCGACCGCGATCTGGGCCATCTGGCGCTTGTATTTGTTGATAATCTTCGACGACAGCGTGGTCATCGCGGTCTCCACGAGTGGGGTCGAGTCTTCCTTCGAGAAGTGGATGACGTCACCGATCTTCTCCAAGTGCTTGCACGCGATCTCGCAGGCTTCTTCAAAGCCGTCGGCGATGCGCATCGGGTGCAGGCCGTGGCCGAGCAGCTTCTCGGCCTGCTCCAGGAGCGCGCCGGCCAGCACGACGACGCCCGTGGTGCCGTCACCGATCTCATTGTCCTGGGACTGCGAGAGCTCCACGAGCAAGTGCGCCACGCGGTGCTCGACCTGCATCTGCTCCAGAATGGTCGCGCCGTCGTTCGAGATCGTCACGTCGCCGTCCTGGCTCACCATCATCTTGTCCATACCTGCACATGGCGCGTCAAAGAGAAAGCATATCAGCCCCCGATCATATTCACAGCGCACACATATCCATCTATATTAACAGCCAACTACATGAAGACAGAAAGACATACCACGAGGACCGAGCGAGGTGCGCAGCAGGTTGGACACCGTGCGCGCCGCCAGGATGTTGCTCTGCAGTCACCACATCACATCCATAGACAAATAGAAAGCGTCAGCATCATTTGTAAAAAAAAAAGCGCATGCATGAATAAAATAAATAAAAGATCGCGCCGCCCATGCGCGTGCGCGTCTGTCTGTCTGTGAAGATCCCCCCGCCGCCGTACCATACCTTGATCGCCTCGATGCCCTTGACGCGCTCCTTCTGCTCCTGGTCGCGGATGATAATGAAGGGGCGACCGTATTCATCAAAGACCATCGACATGGTTGCTGCTGTGACCTGTAGAGAGAGAGAAGAGAGACTCGGACAGGGACACTCGCTCGTGAAAAGAGGCTTCTTGCTGCTTGCTTGTTCCTGTCTGCGTGTGCTGTTTGGCTCGCGCGCTTTGCTTCCTGACCACACTCTGGCTGCGTGCGGCTCGGAAGATTTCGCAGCTCGAGGGGCGCCTGGGTCGTGGCAGCGAGGAGAGGCTTTTTACGACCCGTAGAAACTCGTTTCAACGTGAGAGAGTATTTACAGCAACGTAATTGCGATGTAATAGGACGCATACAAACCTCTATATTGTTCACTTTCGTCACTATCGAAATCCATTTTGTCGCAAAGTGGGATTTTCACGAATCTGTGCCAAAATGTATTTCCATAGTGACGAAAGTGAACAATATAGAAATTTGTATGCTTTG
>JAADVN010001089.1:0-10702 GCA_023335535.1 Globisporangium spinosum | reverse complement strand
GGTCTAAACGATAAATTCGAGCAAGCCAACGTCGCACCTCCGAAGAGAGCACGCATGAGTACATATCCAAACGAGCACAAACTCTGGTCGTCGATGTATCGGAGCTGAGGCTCTTCCAAGTGTAGCCGAGCATTGTTTTTTACAGCTTTGTTCGGTATTTCTTCAGCGATATGTCTTCATCGATTGTTTAATGCTCAGCAAATTGCAAGTTATTGTTCAGTTCACTGTGCCGCACTGGTAACAGCACTGTAGTCCACGCGAGGAAGAGGAACGATGCATCCGCCCCGCCCGTATGTTGCTTCTGACCCTGTTTTCAACTGTATGTAGCTTGCCTATTCGTCTAGTCAGTCAGTAGCTCATCCAGACTTGTCCTCGCCGGCAAGGTCGTGTGGCAGAATCCGGACTCGGGCGAGGGCTTTGTGCCATCGCATACGGTGCATTTGTTTGTGTATACTGACCCGCCACTGATCACGAACCGCACCGTGTAGACGAAGGTGAAAGTGGGCAACTGCGTGAGCAAGGGCGGCTTTGGCCTGGTGTTCATCAGCACGTACTGCGGTCGAAAAGTGGCGATCAAGAAGATCCGACCAGATCTGAGCGACGCTCTGAGCCAGATCGAGCTGTTCCTGAAGGAGATCGCGCTCATGGTGATGATGGTGCATCCGCAGAGTGTAGAGATTGTCGGAGAGGGGCGGATGTGCAATTCAAACTTGGACATACCTGCTCACAAAGCCACCCTCACCCTCATCGCTTGAAGAAAAGCAAGCATGAACACGAAAAGTGGAAAATGGTGATCTACACGAAATTAAAACTGAACCCAAATATGCCCTAGAAGAACACCAAGAAGACCTCGAACTGCTGACATCGCATTGTGCACTCGGCTTCAATCGCCTGTGTGTTGCGAACGCTCATCATCATCCCATCATCTCTTGCTTGCTGATTGTACCAAAGCCGAGTTGCGAGTTGACTGTCGGAGGTGTCTGGTCCGGTCTGGTCTCGAAGGCTCTTCCTCTCCCTCTCTCTCTCTCTCAACCGAGTTCCCGGTGTTTATCTAAAGCGCTTCATAGAGATGTGGATCAGCGACTTGAGGCCGCGCAGCCAGTCCTTATGCTGCGTCCAGTCCGACGCGGTCAGTGCCACGTAGATGCCCTGCGCCGAGCCAAAGTCGCGCTGCGCAAAGCACACCACCATGCTGTGCAGCTGGGCCACGACGTTCGGCGACAGGTCGCCAATGTTCAGCTTCGTGAACATCACGTCCTTCGCCTTCTGGATCTCCGGCATCTGTTTCTGCTCCATCTACAAAAGCATCACACAACAACAGTTGAGTTAGAACACACAAGTCACTTTCTTAGCCTCCAGGGTCTTCCTAGATAGAGAACGAGGACTCACCATGGTCAGTGGGAGCGTCTGCAGCTGCGCAAACAGCTCGTTGAACATGTTCACAATCGGGAGGTCCTGCGGCTGCACGCTCTCCGTGCTGCCGGACGCCGTCTCGGCGTTGAACGTCTTCGCAGGCTGGTTGCCGCTAGGGGAGAGCAGCGCCGTGGTTGAGTTGCCGTACTTCTGCGTGAGCTCCTTGTTGCCCACGCTGCTGACGAAGCCGTCCTTCTTGTGCGACGCCATGTCCACCGACGGCTTCGAGATGCGAGACGACGCCAGCGACGTCGCAGCAGTGAGAGAGTTCATGCCCGTGCCCTGTGGGACTGCAGATGGGTTTGCGTTAAACCCGACACCTGGCTGCTGTGGACCGCCGTAGCCTGCCAAGTTTGGAGCGCCCGTCGATGGAGGACCAGAGGCGAACTGGCCTGGTTGCTGTGGTCGACCGCCGAATCCTGGCTGCGCTGGAGCTGCGTAACCTGGCTGCTGGGCACCTGGGAACACTCCAGGCTGCTGCTGCCCCGGGTACGCAGGCTGGGCAACTGGAGCTGCCTGTCCTGGGTATGCCGGTTGTGGCTGGGCACCGTAGCCTGGCTGCTGGGGAGCCTGGTACGCTGGCTGTTGTGGGGTCGGGTACCCTGGTTGTTGTGGCGCCTGGTAACCTGGCTGCTGTGGAGCTTGGTAGCCAGGCTGTGGCTGGCGACCTGGGTAGCCAGGGGATGGGACACGAGGCTGCTGCTGGTAGCCTGGAGCCGCCGCTCCGTATCCGCCCGCCACGGCTGGGGCTGGTGCTTGCACACCATACTGAGCTCGGTTGCCGTATCCCTGAGCTTGCTGCTGGACAACTGGCTGCTGCTGTTGCTGGTGGTGCTGCTGCTGTTGTGGGACGTGGGCGTGTACCTGGACAACGTCGAACGGGAACGGTGGAGGCTGGTAGCCTGGAATTGGGGCGGCGTGGAAGATGCGGTCCTTCAAAATTGCGCAGCTCAGGTCTGGGAAACGAGCGTACTTCGCAGCAATGTCGAGTCGGCCCTGCGCCGCCATCTGCGATGATCAAAACAACAACACGGATGTTAGTTAGACACATGCGAAAACCTAATAACAAGAAGGGAGGAGTCATGCATTTGACTTACTAGAGAGGCGTACTCCGCAAAGCGGACAGCGACCGCATCGCCCATGGACTGATCTGGCTGGTCCACCGCCTGCGAGAAGATCGACACCTTCTCCACCAGGCGCTGGAGCGCGAACGTGTGGCCGAACGCGCGCGACTCGAACTCGCTCTCTTTGACCCACGCGTTCACCGTCTTCTCAACGTTCACGGCGCACATGAAGCAGAGCGTGGCAGAGTGCAGGTCGCCCGCTTCTTCCAGGCGAGTCGCCAGCTTGTCACAGAGCGACGGGAACTCTTCGCTCTTCGCGTACGTGCTCAGGATCGCGAGCGTCTCGCGCCACTCCTTCAAGTCTGACTGCTCCACGAGGCTGAAGAGCTCGCTCTTGATGATCGCCGAGACCACGCGCATCACGGGGCGAGTCTGGTGCGCGAAGAACGCACGCTGCGTCTTCTCCCAGAGCTCTGGTCCGCCACAGGACGCCAACAGCAACGCGTCGGCAAACTGGTTGTAGTGCAGGCACGAGTTCACCGCGACTTCAAAGTTGCCCACGAGCAGCGCCTGCATCAGGATCGACTCGGACTGCTCCGTGTAGATCGGAGCCGGGACCGAGTCGAGCCGCTTGCTGGTATCGTCGGCAGCTGGGAGCGCGGCCGCGATCGAAGACACATCCGAGAGAGAGGAAGCTGGTGGCGCGTTCGTGACGCCGTTCGCGTGGTACTCGGACGAGAACACGTCCTCAGCGCCAACGCCCTGCATGGTACCAGGAAAGAAGAGAAAGACATGGTTAGCCGTTGTACATCATCAATCACACATTGCAAGTAAACTAGGACTCATGAACGTACGTCAATGCGCTGGTTGAGCAGCGCGGCGGTTGGGTCAAGCTGTGGAGGAGCCACGACAGCGTCTTGCGCAGCGACTGGGTTGAATCGCGCGTTCAGCGCGTTGATCTTCTCCGCGTCCAGTCCCAAGTGCAGCAGCAAGTGCTGGCGCGCGTCCTTTTCGAAGAGGATCTTCATGAAGCTCCACACGCTCTTCTCGTTCTCGTTGGCCGCGCTCGCGATCTTACGCTCGCAGTGGCCGTTAAAGTCCTTGGACTCGAGCGAGCGGTCCAGCTCCTCAGCTTCCGCAACAAGTGGGGCTTCGCTGACGATGCGGTGGAAGTGGACGAGGCGTCGGCGGTCCGTGTTTGGACCCGCAGGCTCCTTCGGGTTCGTGATCGCCACGAGCTTGCCGCCGAAGCCAAACGATGCACCCGCAGGTCGGCGGGTCCATTTCGGTGGACGGCACGCTGGGTTGCCGCCGCCCGATAGCCCCCACACCTGCACCTTGCCATCCAAAGTGCACGTCGACGCCACCGCAGGGATCTTTGGCGACCACTGCACGTTCCAGCGGCGCTGACCAGCGCCACCGCCGAAGAACTGGTCCGAGCCCATCGCTGGAGCACCCATGCCACCGTCCGCGGACGATGGGAACTCGTACAGCGACTTGCGCGAGAAGAGGTCCCACATGAGCGTCTTGTTGTCCTTGGCGCACGACAGCAGGAGACCCGGGTCGTTCGGGCACCACGAGAGCGAGAGCACACCGGCCGTGTGCTCGTGGAACTCGGCGATAGGCGTCGAGGTCGAGTTTCGCAGATCCCAGAGCTTCACCACGGGACGTTGGTCGTCGCCCGACGCCGTCGCGATCTGCAGACCTTCGTTCGGGTTCCACGCAATCGCCGAGATCGTGCCGCGCTGAGGATCGCGCAGCTCGCACCACGGCTTCTTCTGCTTCAGGTCCCAGATCACCACGGATCCGTTCTGCGAGCCCGTCGCCAAGATGTAGTTGACCTGCGTGTTCCATGCAACACTGCAGAGAGAGATACAAACAGACACATGCACTTTAGTACATTGCACCTCGCTCTCCTGTCACTCATTCAGGTGATCAAACACGACGCCAAGTAAACGTACCTTGTGATTTCGTTGATCTGCTGCTGTGGTGCAGTCGGACCGCCTGGTGTGAACACGCCAGGGCTCGAGAGCTTCTCCAGCGACATAATATACACTTCGCCATCACTGCATCGCACGCAAACCAACACAAATCATCGTTAGCTCTTCGCTTGTAAGCAAATGCCATGTCTTCAGACAGCAAGAGCACGGCAATACGAACCTGCCACCAGATGCCAGCAGGTGCGAGCTGTCTTCGTGCGGGTTGAACTGCAGCGCGTTCACGGCTCCCTTGTGTCGGGTGATGCGTCCGATCTCCGGCGACACGTCGGTCGGCGCCGCGCCTGCCGCGCCCTGGTCGATCAGCGCCTTGGGGTTCCAGAGAGAGACCGAGCCGTCGGCCATACCTCCGGCCACGAGACCGTATGGCAGCGTGTCGTGGTGGCGCGCGATGTCTCGCCACGCGAGCGACGTGAAGCGCGACGGGGTCTTGATGGAGCCGAGCGTGACCATGTCCGTGAGCGGGTCGCTGAAGTCCATGGACACGAGCTTGAACTCGCCGCCGCTGTGCTCGAAGCCCACACCGCCGTCGCCCTTGGCGCCGAGCGCGAGCAGCTCCGCGCGGCGCTTCACGGGGCTCCAGGCCACCGCCGCGTTCGCCTGGATCTCTTTCAGGAGCGGCATGTTGCTGTTGTTGCTGTGGTATCGTCACGTAGATGGATGCAAAAGTGATGAGGCTAATTGATACACAGAGAGCTCTCTCTTTCTCTCTCTTCTTCGTCTTCTTCTTTCCGCTGAGGTCTCTTCCGCGTCTGACCTTTAGGAGGGAGGGGGGATTTGATTTTGCGCCTTTGGCTTTGGACACACTTGAAAACAAAAAGAGATCCACGCTTTTGCTTGCTTTGTTTGCCTTGTTGTGACTTGTGTGTGCTGTTTGAGTGAGTTTGAGTTGCTGCTCGCCCCCTCTCCGCACGATGCATTTCAGCCAATGAGAGAATAATTTGGATTTTATATCCAATGGAAAGGTGCCAAATCGTAATTTCGAGCCAATCCGAGCCTGCCACACGCCTGCATGTCAAAGCAGCACACAAACAAACAAGCCACCATGGCTTGCTGAACTTCGAGCAACTTCACTCACCCAAAAAGATTGGCAGTGTACCGTAGAGCATGCCACTAAATGCGGATTGCTTTATCGTCCAAGTTGGCCTTTCTTCCGCACTGGTCTCCAGGTAGTCAATGCAAATTTCAGCATTGACGCCCAGATAGTCAATGCGCAATAGTATTGCTTTTTTGGCGGGAGACTTTTGTCTTTTTTGCACTTTGCTGAGCCAAGTGATTGGGATTGTCGAAGACGAAGACGAGAGCTCCAGTGGCTGCCTCGTCGTCGCCATCGACCGTTTCTGCTGCAAGTGACTGCCTCGCTCTCTTGCTGCTGCTGCTGTTGTTGCGTACGCATACTACAGGAACAGACCACGCCATCATCGCTACAGACGCCATGCGCCAGCGCAAGCTCTACGACCAGCTCTCGTGCTTCGTGTGCCCCGACGCACTCACGAACGCCGAGTGTGTCGCGCTCGAGTGCTGCCTTCGCGACGGCGGTGCGACGATCGTCACGGACCTCGATGCGTCCTCAAACACAACGCACATCATCTGCCACCCGACGCAGTACGAGCGCTTCCTCCCGCAGCGCAATGAGCGCTTCATCGCGATCGTGCGGCCCGAGTGGGTGTTCAAGACGTTCCTGCTGCAGACGCTGGTGTCGGTGGACCGCTTCAGCGCCAACCCGGCGCTAATTTTTTCGTCGCTGGTGATCGCAGCCGGGCCGATCGACAAGGACCCGCGGAAAGTGATCGACGGGCTCATCGCGCACTTTGGCGGGCAGATCGTCGAGAACGAGAGCAACAGCATCGGCGCGACGCACATCCTGTCGTTGGACGAGCCATCGCAATGCGACGAGCCCGCGCACCACCAGTGGTTCCACTTGAGCTACACAGAGAACGACGTGCTTCGCAACGTGCAGACGTGGAAGAAGTGGCTCTTGGACCGTCCGATCTCGCTGGAGTTTGCGCTGCCGAGCTGCGTCGTGGCGTATTTGGGCAAAGTGACGGGGCTCTCGGAGCAGCACCACGTGAACTACAGCTGGATCGAGGACTGCGTTCGGCGCAAAACGCGCGTTCCCGAAGGCGCCTTTTCTGTCAAGAGCACGGACGTGATAGCCAAGAAAGCGCCGAACTGGAAGACGCGTCCAGAGACCCAGATCGAAGACATCGGACTCGCCCAGTGTGCGCGAGTGTACCAGTCGTTAAAGGCGGACGCTGGTGGCGTCGAGCTCACGCTAGCTCGAAGATCTTCCGCAGAGGTGCGTATCATGGTGTGATAATGTATATGTCTGTGTTACTGTTTATAGACTCACAGCTCGCATTGTCTCGCTTGTTATTGCTGCAAACTTGGAGCAGCGAACCAGCGCACTGCAGGCGGCGCTTGGTGGCGCGATCGTGCTCTTAGCGCAGCACATCCCACCCGTGCTGAAAGAGCGAATCTCCGACGTGCTGAAAACCGCAAAGGCGAAAGTAGCGAACGTGCCGCTCGGCGACTCGTACCAGGACATCGTGAAGAAAGTGGTGGCGAATGCGTCGTTCGTGGTCTGCAGATACCAGGCGGGCTTTGAATACGAAGAGGCGGTGCGGCAGAACAAGCGCGTCGTGAGCATCTACTGGGTGCTCGCTGGGCACTCGGCATACGACGGTACGGAATTTGATTTGTTCTTTAAACTCGCTACCAAGTGCTTCGGTTGATACTGACACTATGATGAATGGGTACATCGACAGATAAGCAAACTGCGTTCCAGGAAGCCATCAGTCGTCCCGTGAAGTCGTTCGGCGGCATCGCGGGCATGCAGGGGTTCGTCATCACGCTCTCTGGGTACAGTAGCCGCACGACGCCCACGCGCGAGGACATCCAGATCGCGATCCACGCGACCGGCGCGTGCATGCTCCCCGTGCTGTCACGCACCCACTCGACGCATCTGCTGTGCTTCGAAGCCAAGGGCGAGAAGTTCAAGAAAGCGCAGAGCTGGCGCTTTGAGAACATTGTGGGCCACCAGGTATGTACGCTGAATGAGGGAGAATATGAGATTCACAGCTCTGGTGTTGAGCTCGTATTGACGCTGTGCGTTGTGTATTGTTTTGTGCTGCTTCATAGTGGCTCTTCCAGTGCCTTTCGAAGTGGGAGCACGTGCCAGAGGGTGAGTTCCGCTTCAAGCTGCCGAAGCTCGCTGATACAACTGGCAATCCGAGCGAGCAAGCAGCAGTAGATGAAACGAAGAGTTTGGAGCAGGCGACCGGCAGGAAAGCAGCGGTGCCACTCCCTTCTGCGACCCCAAATTCAAAGCTCGGCGGTGGGCGATTCGACGTGGACGACATCTTGACCGAACTGAATGAGACCACGCCCGTCGCCAAAGAGGGCGAGAGTGCCGCGGGTGAGAAAGCTCAAGAGCCAAAAGACGTGGCGTGCAAACTCTTTGACACGCCGTCCGCTGAGGCCAAGGCGCAGGGGAAAACGGTGGCTGACGACAGTGGAGGTGTCGAGAAGGAGAAAGCGACAGCAACGACGAAGAAGAGCGCGAAGAGAGACTCGGTCGACCTCCCAGATAACTTTGAGCTGCGCATTGGTAAGAAGAGAGGCGCTGCTACTGCTGCTACTGGTGCGGCTACTACGTCGGATGTGCCGATGGAGCCTGATAACGAGGACGACGTGGACGATCAAATGAACATGGACGCCACGGTCATAAGTGCGAAAAAGCCGAAAGCGAACTCGAAAGCAGCGAAGAGTGCCAGTGCAAACAAGAAAGAAACAACAAAAGCAGCAGCGAAGAAAGCGTCAGCATCACTCGTGCAGGCATCCAGTGATGCGCTTGAAGCGTTAAGTGGTGGCGCCAAGAAGGTATTGAGAACTCCTTTATTACACACCCCGTTCATATAGCCAGGAGACTGCTAACCTTCGTGATTGTTATGCTACTGGCCGGTACTGTTGCAGACAACATCGACAGCTACAAGCGCAAAGAGGAAGCGAGGGCAATCTCTTCATGAGAGCGCCGATGACTCGGCCGACAACAGTGTCAGCGAGAGTGACAAAACAGCGGACAAGACGCCCGATACCTCAATAGCTACCGTTACAGCAGCATCAACAAAGAGCAAGAAAGCAAAGACGTCGGCTACTACGCCAGCACCTGCAGCCTCGTCCTCAAAAGCAAAGAAAGAAGAATCTGCTGCTGCGAAGAGAGCGTCAGTCTCTAAAGCAACGACAGCATCACCAACAGCAGCAGCAACAACAACAAAGAAAGAGTCAAAGAAGAAAGCGACAGGCAGCAGTAGTAACGCGAGCGACTTCGTGTTCCTGCTCACTGGCAGTCGCGAGGAGTCGGCGGTCAACGAATCGATCATCGCTGCGCTGGGCGGCAAGGCGAGCCAGACAGGACGCAAGTTCGACCACTCGAGCACGCACATCATCTGCAGCGAGCTGAAGCGCACCGAGAAGTTTGTCGCGGGTTGCGCGGGCGGCAAGGTGCGTCCATTTTGAACAATTCCCGGTGCAGGTTGTGAAGCCCGAGCTGTCTGTTGACGGCGCTAATGATTTTGTTTGTACGTTACCTGTGTGAATGTAATATTGTAGTGGATCCTCAAACCGTCGTACCTTGAGGCGAGCTCCGCTGCCGGCCGCTTTGTGGACGAAGCGCCGCACGAATGGGGAGCGATCGAGGGCGACTCGGAGTTCATGGACCCGCGCATCTGGCCGCAGGCGCCAGCGTTCTGGCGGAAAGCGCGCGCAGAGGGGAAACCCGGTGCGTTCGCTGGCTGGCGCTTCCTCGTGCACCCCAAGTGCGTGCCGCCACCGGACATGTGCGAGCGCATCATTGAAGCGAGCGATGGACTCGTCGTGGCGCTGACGAAGACGCTGAACCTCGCGGAGACAGTCGAGAGCGCTGCGAGCGACAAGAAGCCGCTGCTGGTGCTCGTGCCAAGCGACCTGCCAACGCGCGACGCGTGGCTGAAAAAGTTTAACGCGCAGAAGATCGACGCGATCAACGCGAGTTTCCTGATCGACTACGTCACGAAGGACCAATCGAAGCGGCCGACGCCCGAAGACTATCGCGTGTAGGTTGGGGAAAGATTGCAAGAGAGAAAGAGAGAGAATGAGGGTGAAGGTATGGAATTTTGTTTTCGTTTTCGGTTCTTGTTTGTGGTGTGTGTTGACGACCAATTGCACCACGTCGCCTGCTACTGCAGCTTGTTGATGAGCCTGCCGAGCAGGTGTGTGTGTTGCGTGATGCTGCTGCTCTTGGTTGGGTCTACTGTTCGATGAGATCGGCGTCATTTTTGTAGATCTAACACAGTAACAACGGGATTGATAGCAAAGAGAGGTATTTCGACCAGTGGGTGAGTACACATTGCATGTGAGCGAGTGAGTGATGACTGCATGTCATGGCATCGCGAAGCTATTCAAAGGAAGCACTTACGATGGAGAAGTTCTGGTACCCGCCTGTGAGCACGCGCACCTCGGGTTTCTTCTCTTCGTCCGCGAGCACGACCGCCATGCGCGAGAGAAAGCGCTTGGCGCAGGACGGCCCGCGCACCTGACTGAGCATGCAGTGGAACACGATCAGCTCTTCGTCCTTGTACTTCGCCACGAGCGTGTCCACGTCGTCGTCATCGATGAAGTTGTCCTCCGGCAGGTTCACAGCCGAGCGGATGTGGCCGCCAGCAAAGTCCGAGTCGCGCACGTCAATGATAAGTGGACGCGGCGCGGACGGCGAGCGCAGCGTCTCGGCCAGCTGCGTCGCGCTAATGCGCTCAAAGAGGCGCACGAAGGACATGATCGGCGGAAGATGGCGTGGTGGTGCTGCTGTGCTTTTGTTTTGTGAAGCTGATTGGGAAGTGATTTTGAGCAGATTGAGGGAAATGAGCCGTAACTAGTGGATAAAAATCGACTATAAACATATTTGATTGGATAAAATAATAGATGAATTTCACTGAATGCCATCCAGGAAGTTTTCGACTTTTCTTGTGACAAGCCAAACAGCAATTGGCACTGCTGGCTGGACTGTGGCCACCATGCTACAACGCTCTCTTCAGCGGCAGATCCGAGCCGCATCTGCGCTCCATGCAGCAGCGCAGAGGCACCGCTCAGCAGCCCTCGGTCTGCGCCTACATCGTGCGACCTGCTCGTTTAGCAGCGGCACTGCTAGCGCTGCCTCTGCTATAGCAGTCGCTGAAGACTTGGTGCGCGCTC
>JAADVN010001088.1:0-10703 GCA_023335535.1 Globisporangium spinosum | reverse complement strand
GATGGATAGACACCGCCATTACGAACTCTCACTCTACCCACCTAGTCAGTACGTAACTTACCCGAAGAAGTAGTTGACCACCAAGTAAAACCCAATCGCATACACAAAGTTCGGGATCGCGAATCCTGGCGCCTTCTGCACTTCTGGCTCTGGGTTGAGCAGGTCCGGTTGCTCGTCCGCAGGAACCGACTGCTCTTGGCCAGCTGCCGCAGACGCAGACGCGTGCGGCTGTTGCTGCTGTCCTGCAGGCGCGACATGCTTGTCAAATTTCATTCTTCGGCGCGCACCTGGCGGCGGCGCATCCGGCTTCACGACAGTGCTTGGACCTGGGCGACGACGAGTCGAAGCGACCTCACCCTGGAGCTGACGCATCGAGAGCAGAATCGCCTAATGTTCGGGTTACATACACATAAGTGAAGCAGCACGTTTGTCAGCGAAAGAGCTCACTCCAATCACACACAACAAACACAGTAGCCAACATACCCTGTTGCTGTTGAGCAGCTCAATCCCCAACGCAAAGTTCTCTTGCGCGAGGCTGCGGTAGAAGTAGCCACCGATCGCTCGCGTGCCGTTCATGAACGGCGGGAACGCCGCGCGCAGCAGCATCGTGAACTCAAACACGGTCGTGTACGGGAAGAGCGAGGACGGCAGCTGCAGCCCGCCAAAGATCACGTTGATCTCCAAAATGAAGAACAAGATGCCGCCTGCGAACGACCAGGCACGAGCGTCGCGCGCAGCCTCGCTGAGCGTCAGCACAAACGTCAGCACGCCCCAGAACGCGTAGAACGACAGCGCGCCGATGACGGACTCGATCTGCACGGCGCTGAGCTCCTTCAGCACCGCACTTTCGCCAAACAAATCGTACAGCGCGCGCTTTTGCGCATCGCCCAGCACCTGCGCGGGCCAGCAGAGCAGATTGCACATACAACAAGAGTGAGTATGCGTCACGCCACTCATTCCAGCACAACATGATCCCCAATAATAGCTAACGCACATCGAGCGCAAGGCGCAGGCGGTTGAAGTCCGCGACCGCAGTCGGCGACGGGTTCTTGTCCGGGTGCAGGTCGATGGAGCGCGCGCGGAAGGCCTTCTTGATGTCGCCAAAGCCCGCGTCGCGCGGCGCGCCGATCACGTGGTAGAAGTTGGACTCCTGTTCCTTGAACTGCATGTACTGCGCTCATCGCAAAGTAGCAAAACAAGAAGAAAAGAGAGATATCAATCACTACAGTGCGCATATGGGAAGTGCCACCAACCTTTGTTCTCAGCAAGAGTGCTTCTTACGATGGAGATCGCTGCGAGCGCGACGAGGAACGACACGGCGTAGACAAAGCCGCGTTGCTTGGAGAAGCGGCCTGGGTGCAGGATCCACGAGATCGCCGGCGACACGATGAACGCCTGGTACGCGAAGCTCGTGAACGAGTCGAAGGCCACCATCGCTGCGCTGCTCTCCTATCCTTTCCTAGTGGTTGCTTGCTTGCTGATCCTTCGCCCAACTGCTCGTGCTCGGCTGGGGCTTTTGGAGCTCTTCGTTTGGCAGATTGACTCACGTGGCGGGCTGGTGTGAAGGTGCAAAAAGCAGCACGTCAGAAACGCTCTACAGTGTGTTCCAAAAGGCGCTCGACACAAGAGAGAGCGCAACAGATGTAGGACCGATCCACAATCTTTGTCAGTCCTATCGACTGCTCCACAGACAGATGTAGAGCGTCGTACAGAATGTCGGATGAAATTGCCACCATCTGGGTGGGATCGGTGGGTAATTTGGCGCGGTGTTGTCGGATTTAACAAGCAAGTGGATGCTACGACCAAATGTATCCATCACCAATTATCCGGAACTGTTCTTAAACACAAAATCAGCAAAGGCAAGACCTCGATTTGTTGTTGATGCTCCAGTTTGTATACATTTATCACATCTATCCAACTACGACACTGACGACTTTCAAAATATACACACAGTATGATATACAGTGTACATATGCATATCTGGTCGGCCATAGCATCCACGTGCACGACCCGAAAACATATGGCATGTCTCATTCAGCTGAGTTATCACATTCCAGTGCGGAAGTTTGAGTTTCGATGCATTTGCTCGAAAAACAATCCACTGAGTTAAGATATTAGGGCGATGTGGCGCGCGATGATTGGCCGTGACAGCGTCGACGCACATCGTCATCGAGCAGCTCGTGCTGAGCTTTTCGGAATGTGTCAAACCAGACCGAGTGACGTCGACGCCCAGACCACAAAGGCGGGCCAATCGATCCATGCAAGTGACGCAGGGCTGTGGGTCCGGTCTGTCATCGCGCGCATCGACATCGACCGACCGACTTGGTTAACGGGTCACTTCAGAATTTGCACCGCCGGGCTCACTCACGCAACAGCAGCAGCAACAACAGGCAGGCAAATCCATTTCCAGTTGGACTGACTGCGCAAACACACTCAGCCACTTTCACTTCCGCGTCTTTGTTCCGCCCGCAACGTCACGTTTCGCACCAGCACGCCCGCACCAAGCAACGCCGCAATGTGAGTTGATTTGATGCTGTTTTGCTTGCGTGCTCTCTGTTTGCTTGCTGCGTACTACAGGATGCCCATCACCGTCATCGCCACCCAGGAAAACCCGCGAGAAGCACACGTGCAAGTGACCACCAACCAGAGGACTCACGTTTTGCCTGTCATTCTCCATTCACACAGCAGACCCACCATCAGCACCCGCAATCCAGACCAGATCACAAGCAGGGCAGCCAGCACAACCAGTATCAAAACAGCATCCATGGCACTTCGAACCCACCAGACCCGATCGCTCACACCTTCTGTTTCGGCTTCTGCTACCACCGCCACTGCCATCGTGCGTCCGCAGCATAAGGCGTCGCAGAGCGTGTTCCAGTCCATGTGGATCGGCGCCACCGCCGGCATGGGCGGCATCATCGCAGTGTATCCGGTTGACGTGGTCAAGACGCGCATGCAGCACAGCCGGGTCTCGAGCTCCGCCGTGCAGGTCCTGAACAATATCATCAAGCACGAGGGCGTCGTGTCTTTCTACAAGGGGTTGGGACCGCAGCTTTGCGGCACCGTACCGGATAAAGCTGTGTCACTGGCCACACGAGAGTACGTCAAGGGCAAATTCGCGGACCCGAACGCGTTCGTGGCGTCACTGGCCTCCGCAGTGTGCTCCGGGATCACGCAGTCCGTGGTGATGAACCCGGTCGAGATCGTCAAGGTGCGCATGCAGATCGACAGTTCGCTGAATGCCGCAGGGGTGATCCGCGAACTGGGTCTGCGAGGGGTGTACCGCGGCTACAGCGCTTGCGTGGCGCGAGACGTGATGTTCGCGGCCACGTACTTTACACTCTACGACTACTCGAAGCGCAAACTGCAGATCGAGGACGGCTCGTCGCTCGGCTGGGCGATGGCGGCGGCGTCCACCGCGGGCATCCCAGCCGCGTTCTTCTCGACGCCGCTGGACGTGCTGAAGACGCGCATGCAGTCGCGAGGGGCCGTGCCGTCGCTCGGGTTCGTCGGCACGCTCCAGCATGTGCACAGCGAGGGCGGCATAAACGCGCTCTTCGCCGGCTGGGGGCCGCGCGTGGGCCGCATCGCGCCGCAGTTCGGCATCGTGCTCGTGTCCTATGACTGGCTCCAACACCGCTTCAGCACTCCCAATAATTGAATGAGCGAGTGAGCTGTGACGTTGATGATCAAGGCTGGGAAGAAAGAAAGCTGAGTGTATTTCTTTTCATGATTTTCATTCTGCATGGCGTGTGTGCAGTTGCTGCAATGTCAACCCCAGGCTTCAGAATCAGCCTCTGCTTTTTTTCTAAACTATAAACACCAAATTACTTATTAGCCCGTGGTCAGTTTTGATTCTGCGTTTGCATTCTCTCTCATACAAATAAATGCTTGTGAATAAACGTGCCTACGGGATGGATGGTTTCGGAGCCTAGGAAGAAGAGGGAAAAAAGTGTAAAACACGCATTTTGACTGAATGAATGAATCTAAGCACTCGACGCAAGGAGCCACTGGAGGTCGGCGTTGCCGGAGGCCGCCGCGAACTCCTTGGCGTCCAGGAAGAGCTCCTGCTTGTGGCGCAGCGTCGCCTTGTTCTCCTGCACCTGGATGGCCAGCGCGCCGTCGGCCGCCAGCGCCGCCTTCACGTCCGCGTACTCCATCGACGCGACATACGCCTTGATGTCCTCGGCGGCCACGGCCGAGCCGTTCACGAGCGCGGCGTCGGCCGCGAAGAACACGGCCGGACGCGTCACGACGATCGAGATCGACGAGTCCGCAAACTGCGCCTCCTCTGTGATGATGGTCACCGCGTGGCTCGGCAGCAGCGACAGCGGCGCGGGGGTCGTGCCCAGCGGCGCCGCGACCGTGCTCAGGAACGCCTTGAGCGCCGTGGCGATCGCGCTCGAGCCCTCCTGCTCCGCAAAGTACACCTGGATCTTGTCTTGAAGCACAAGACCGGCCTTCTTGCGCAGCTTCTGCACGCGCGTGACGAACTCGCGCGCGCAGCCCTGCATCTTGAGCTGCTCGTCCTCGCGGGTGTCGATGATCACCGTCAGGTTGCCCGAGGCCGACACGTCAGCTTCGTAGATCTTCGTGTCGCCCTTGAACTCGCGCTTCACGAGCACGTCGTCACCCGAAAGCACGTGCTCGCCGAGCGTCACGCTCTTCGTGGCCAGGAACGCGCTCACGTCGTCGTGCGAGAGCTGCTCTACCTGCTTGCGCACGCCGCCGAGCGCCTTGCCGAGGCGCTTGCCCAGCGCCTTGCTGTTCGCCTCGGCCTTGAGCACGCACCACTCCTTGTCGTTCGTCGAGAACTCCAGGTCGCGCATGTTGAGCTCGTCGTAGATGTACGTCTTGAGCAGCTCCAGGCCGTCGAGCGCCGCCTTATCGGTCGACACCACGAGCACTTTCTGGACCGGGTTCTTGAGCGAGATCGTGCGGCGCTCGCGCACCACGCGGCCCATCTCGATCACGTCCTGCAGGTTCTTCATGCGCGTCTCCACGTTCTCGTCGATGCGCGACGCGTCAAAGTCCGGCAGCATGAGGAAGTGCACGCTCTTGGCGACGCCGTCCGCGTCCTCCGCGAGGCCCGCGACCTGGTTCACCACCGACGGGTGGAACTGGCGCAGGAACTGGTACATGTACTCGGCAAAGAACGGCGTGAACGGCGCCATCAGCTTCGCGAGCGTGTACAGCACTTCGTAGAGGGCCGAGAGCGCGATGTGCGCCTCCTCGTTGCCGGCGCTGCCCTTGAGACGCAGACGGTTCAGACGCACGTACCACTTGGTGAGCTGGTTGATAAAGTCCACGAGGCGCGGCACGACCGTGTAGAGGCGGTAGGCCGCCATCTCCTGGTGCACAAACTTGATCAGGTTGTGTAGCGCCGCAATGATCCACGAGTCCATGTCGTTCGTCGACGCGAGCGCCTCCTCCCGGCTCGGCACGAATGCCACGCCCGTGCTCTCCTGCAGGCGCGCGGCGTTCTGCGCGAAGAAGCGCGCCGAGTTGAACCACGGCAGGAACAGCTCACGGATCACACCAAACACACCGGCCGCCACGAAGCGCACCGGCTCAGCGCGCACCGCCGGCGAGTTGATGAGGTAGAGGCGCAGCGCGTCGGCGCCGTACTTGTCCAGGATCTCGGTCGGGTCCGTGTAGTTGCGCAGACTCTTGCTCATCTTGCGGCCGTCCTCGGCGAGCACGAGGCCATTCACGATCAGGTTCTTGAACGCCGGCTTGTCGAAGAGCGCGGTCGAGAGCACCATGAGCGTGTAGAACCAGCCGCGGGTCTGGTCGAGACCCTCAGCGATGAAGTCCGCCGGGAAGCCGCCTTCGAACTTCTCCTTGTTCTCGAACGGGTAGTGCTGCTGCGCATACGGCATGGAGCCGCTCTCGAACCAACAGTCAAACACCTCAGGGATGCGGCGCAGCACACCCTTGCCCTGCTTGGACGGGATCGTGATGTGGTCGATGAACTCGCGGTGCAGGTCCGTGACCTTCTCGCCCGAGAGCTCCTCGAGCTCGGCAATCGAGCCGATGCAGACTACCTCTTCAAAGTCGTCGCTGACCCAGAGCGGCATCGGCGTGCCCCAGAAGCGGCCACGCGAAATGTTCCAGTCCTTGCCGTCCACGAGCCAGTTGTGGAAGCGCTTCTCCTGCACAAACGCCGGCACCCAATACGTCTTCTTGTTGTTCTCCACGATGCGGTCGCGGATCTTCTCCACGTTCACGAACCAACCCGGGATCGCGCGGTAGATCAGTGGCGTGCCCGAGCGGTAGCAGAACGGGTAACTGTGGACAATCGTGCCCTTGGACACGAGGCGGTCCTTCGCCTTGAGCTCCTTGCAGATCACGTCGTCCGCTGCCTTCACGTGCATCCCCTTGACGAGCGGCACTTGGTCCGTGAACACGCCGTTGTCGTCCAGCGGGTTCGGCAACGTGAACTTGTCGGTCACGCCGTACTTGACGCACACGCGGTAATCGTCTTCACCGAACGACGGTGCCTGGTGGACGATACCCGTACCACCGTTGTCGGACACGTAGTTGTCGCTGAGCACCTGGAACGCGTTCGGCCACGACGCGAAGCAGTCAAAGAGCGGCACGTACTTCTTGCCCACGAGCGCCGAGCCCTTGATCTTCTCGACGATCTCAAACTCGCCGCCCTTGTAACCCTTCTTGTCCATCTTCGGGTACACCTGCGCGAGGCGCGTCTCCGCGAGGATGTAGAACTTGTCACTCTTGAGGTCCTTGACCTTGACGTACTCGAAGTTGTCGTTCACGCACAGCGCCAAGTTGGACGGCAGCGTCCACGGCGTGGTCGTCCACGCGAGCAGCGACACCTCCGGCTCGTCGACCAACGGGAAGCTCACGACCACCGACGGGTCCGGCGTGTCGCGATAGTCCATGTTGGCTTCGAAGTTAGAAAGAGACGTGGTGCACGCGGTCGAGTACGGCAGGATCTTGTAGCCGCGGTAGACGAGGTCCTTGTTGAAGATCGTCTGGAAGACGTTCCACACCGACTCCATGTACCATGGCTCCATGGTCTTGTAGTCGTTGTCGCAGTCGATCCAGCGACCGATGCGCTTGACCGTGCGCTCCCACTCCTTCGTGTAGCGCTGCACGATGCCGCGGCATTCGGCGTTGTACTTGTCAATGCCCATTTCGATCACCTGCTCCTTCGTGGTCACACCGAGCTTCTTGTTGATCTCGCTCTCGACGGGGAGGCCGTGGCAGTCCCAGCCGAAGCGGCGCTCGACGTAGTGGCCCGTTTGGTGCGCGTACCGCGTGATGGTGTCCTTGATCGTGCCGGCGAGCAGGTGGCCGGCGTGCGGCAGGCCCGTGGCGAATGGCGGGCCATCGTAGAACGTGAATGGCTTGCGGTCCTTGGAGAGCTCGAGCGACTTCTGGAACGCGTCCAGGTCCTCCCAGAGCTTGAGGATCTTGAGCTCCTCGTCCGGGAACGAGATGCGCTCAGGGAGCGAGCGCTGTTCGGCCATGTCTGCTGCTATTGCTATTGGCGATTGGCTGGTGCTGTGGTGCTGTCAAACGAGCGAGAGAGAGCTGTCGATGCGTCGAGCGATCTGCTTGCGCGCGAGGAGCTCCAATGCGAATGTGTGACTGCGAATTCAAATCAATCAATGCACCACAGCCACAGGACCTGCATACGAAGCCCAAGTGAGTTTGTGTTTGCGAAAGAAGGGAGAGAAGTTCGAGCGAGAAGAATGGCCGCGGGAAATAAAAGGCCGGATGCACCTCACGCAATTCAAAAATCTTGTGGACCACAGCAACCGATTGTTTTTCAGCGAATAGCTGATCGTATTGAATTGGATTTCGTCCAATGAAATCGTGGTAGAAGTACGCGATAAAGTACGATTGGTTTTCTTTCTCTTCCCATCAGTATGGGACGAAACTGAGAGCATTCGAAATGGAAACTACATCTTCTTGTGAAAGTGACGGCGTTCTTCGCCAGGAGAAAAAGCCTTCACGCGACAAGAGAAAGCGTGTGGTGCTCACATGTATTGCACATACGTTCACTCACACAACATAGCGCTAAGTGATGGTACTTTGTTGGTTGTTGCGTTGCTGGGAAATGTCGAAAAGAATCTTTTCTCTGGGGGGCTGTCGGCTGAACAGACAACACGCGATCGCCAGACGACGGACGGACGGACGGACGGAGGTCCGTAGGAGGGGCTCTGGACGGCAATCAATCCCTCACGCCTCACGCGACGCTTCACACCCTCGCTCGCTCGCTCATCCTTCCACGCGCCTTCCGCATCATCATGCTTTCGCATCTCACTCGTCCATCAATCAATCAAACGGGCACAACATCACCTGCTCCAATGTAAAATCCATACAAATCTGGCCCTCCAGCTCTGATGGGAACTAGTTATTACTCACAGGAAGTGATGCGTGTTGGAGAGCTTGAAGAAAACCAGACCAAGAGCAGTGAGTTGAGCGGCAGCTCCAAATGGGGCGAGTGGTCGTCTGCACATCAGACGGTCGATCAGCTGCGCGGCGTGAGGACATCTTCTATTTTTCTTCTTCCTCTTTCTTCACGCAGGACAACAAACAGCAGAGACACGCTTGGCTTCTTGCCTGTCGATGGGGCGATCGATCGACTGGCAGCCACAACAGAAGTCCCCGCCCATTGCATTGCATTTGCCCATTTCCGCATCCGACCAGACGCGCGCACACAACAACAGGCACAAGTCAAACAAACGCAAGACACACACACCAGAGTAGCCAATAAACAGCAGCACAGCACAATGGGGATCGGCTCGCGCGCGAAGAAGTGGCTGAGCCGCCTGCGCGGCCGCAGCAGCAAGGAGGAGGAGGTGCAGCAGCTCAAGCCCGTGGCGCTGGCCGGCGCGAGCCGCAAGAGTAGCGGCCGCTCGACGCTCTGCAGCTCGTTCGCCACGACGGTCTCGAGCGAGGAGCTCTCGGCGAGCTTCCGGCGCAGCAAGGCGCACAGCGACGGCGGCAGCGCGACCGCACACGACTGGAAGCAGTGCGCCATGTGCGCGCGCAACTTCTTGCGGCACGCAAGCAAGTACAAGGACTTTTGCTCGATCGACTGCAAGTCGCTCTCGCTCTACCGCGTGTCGTTCACGTGAGCCAGCTCTGCGAGCGGAAGGCGTGCGTGTGTGTAGGCAGATAGGCAGTCGTATTTAATTTGGTGGCGTCACAACAAGAACAAGAACACTTGTTTGCTTGTTGTGTTATTTTGATGGCTGTACACGCAGCAGTATGTGGTTGATGGTATCTGCTTCAAGATGCTGACACAAGCCGTCGAAGCAGATTCTTGCGATCATTTCGCACTCTCATTACAGAGTGGGGTCGATGCTGCTGTTGTCGCCGCTGCTGCTCTCGTGACCAACAGTCTCGTTGCGGTCGTGGTGCTCATCGTCCTCCTCCTCGTCGCCCTCAATAGAGCTGGAGAGCGCGTGGAAGATCGCGTTCACGAGGCGCTGCGCCACGCCGCTCTCCATCGTTCCTGCGACGTCCTCGTTTTCGTCTGCGCCTGAGGAGCTCTCGTCTGACTCGCCCTCGTCTTCATCATGCGAGTTGTCGTCATCGTCGTCCTGTGAGTTATCGTCATCATCATCCGTGTCTTCCTCACTGTTTCCTTCTTCTTCTTCCTCCATGCTCTCATCACTGTCATCATCGTTCCCTTCTTCGCCAGCTTCATCCGCGTTGTCGCCGCTCTCACCTCCGTTGTCGTCCCTATCGTCCGACCAGAACATTCGCGTGCGACAAGATGGACACCGATAATGGCTACACACATACATTGGGGAATCCATTCCGACGTCAGCACCACAACACACACCCAGTGCCATGCAACTTCGCACAAAAGAACGCACCCGTGGCGGATGTATTCTTCCCAACAGCTGCCGTGCAGCACGTGGCCGCACGGGAGCACGTGCACGCTCTCGAGCGACGCGAACGTGACCTCAAGGCAGATGGCGCACTCGCGGTGCATCGAGCCCTCGAGGCATTTGTGCTTGTCCTGCAACGAGTGCGGGTAGCAGCCGCAGCACTTGTCGCAGTGGAAGAAGTTGGCGCGCCCGCCTACGCGGCAGATGCCGCAGCCGTCGCAATGGAAGATCTGCTTGGACGCGCCTTCGTCGTCAAAGAGGTTGCACACGCCGCAGAAGTAGTCGCTCATCAGCGCCTGACAGTGGGCACACGAACGAGCGCACTGCATACGTACACATAAAGAATAGCCCATCAGTTCATTTGTTGGTCCGTTAGTCCATCAAGCAGCCATTACCAATAGAGGCGGCTGCCAAATCACAAGAAGCGCCATGGCACAAAACGCACCGGCTGCACGGTCTGGCAGGCGTCGCAGCGCATCTCCTTAATGGCGTGGCGGTCGATCTCGTGGTCCGCGAACTGTTCATTGTGGCAGAGCCTGCAGGCGACCCACTGCTGGCAGCACTCGGCGCGCACGTGGCAGTGGCGGCGGTAGTGGTCGCAGCCCATTGCACGCTGCTTCTCTTGCCTTGTTGCCCTCTTCTTTGGAAGCTCAAATGGTTTGGGCGGAATGACGCGCGAGATGTCCACTCGAATAGAGCGCGGTCTTCTCTTGGGGTAGCATTGGGTTCATTTTTGCACACGTTTATATAACGGGTTCAGTATTAAGATCATTTTCTAATCGTGCAAATCGAAGAGCTCACTTTGCCGATCTCAGATTACCATAGCAG
>JAADVN010001087.1:0-10703 GCA_023335535.1 Globisporangium spinosum | reverse complement strand
GCTCGGCGCCGACGAGTTCGTCAACTACAGTGACCCAGAGCAGGCGAAGAAGGCCGCCATGTCCGTGGACGTACTGTTGTTGACTGCGGACGCCAACGACATGCCGTACAGTCTGTTCATGAGCTTCCTCGCGGTGCGCGGTACGTGTGTCATGGTGGGTCTGCCGAACGACGAGGTCAAGTTTCGCCCGCAAACCCTGGTCGGCAACGGCAACAAGCTCATGGGATCCAAGATCGGTAGCATCCAGGACGTGAAGGACATGCTGGCGCTCGCGGCGGAGAAGAACGTGCGCCCGATCATCCAGAAGATGCCGATGAGCCAGGTGAACGTCGGCTTGGAAATGGCTCGCAAGGGCACGGTCCGCTACCGTGTTGTGCTCGAGAACTAGACTTTCGGCACAGAGAGAAGCGCAAATCAGAGGCGATGCACTGTAATCGTAGCAAAAAACATCTTAAAAAAACAAAATCAATAATATATTCCGAGTGTATCAAGTGAAGCATGCTTTTGAAAGTATACTTCTTCGAATACGCTGTTGAGCAAAGTTACTCGGGTGGTGGACAGAAGTTCAAGCCCGGGCTCTTGCGAGCATGTAGGGTCGCAATAACCCTGAGCGGAACTCCGAATGGCATAACTCAATCAACTTGCACGGTCCCTGAGATCGCGTTCGAGGTTATAATGGTGGAGTACTCCGCGGCTTGCAAGTAGCAGATCCCCTCATCAACGAACTTCCAGCTGAATGCCGCACAGCCGGAGGTAGCGCGGCAGAGTCGGCAGCATTCCGCATAGGTCCCCGCGACGTCCTTGAGAGGGGCGCCGGAGAATTCGACGCTGAACTGGAAATCCTGGCACTTGTACGCCAAGCTCGAGCGCAGGTACGGCGTTCCGTCTGGTGAAGGGTCCGTGTACTTGGTGTCGCCTGGTTGGCCAGACTTGAGGTAGCACATGCCTCCAGCAAACTTGGACCACGTAAACGCGTTGCACGCTGGGTAGCGGTTGCACATATCACTACAGTCCTCAGCAGTCGCTGCAGCAGCTGGGACGAGGTCGTTCTCTGGGTAGTCGACGTTGTCCGCAAACGAGACTTTCTCCATGTCCTCGCTCTTGGAGAGAATGGTTGCCGCGTACACGTCAGTGTTCTTCTTCTTGTTGTCGATCGTTGAGAAAAGAATGCAGAAGCCGCTGAATGGAATCCAGTTGTACCCTTTGCAGTCACTGTCTTGGCGACAGGCATCGCAGCAATGCTCAGCCTTGCGAACGCCGACAGAGAGCGCCTTGGGCATCCCAGTGAGCTCGACGCCATACCGAGCGCTCCCCAGCGCTTGTTCACCGCTGGGTTCGAGTCACCCACGAAGATCGGGTAATGTGCGTAGCTCTCGATGCCACAGGCGCCGAATTCGTGACCTTGGTAGCTGCGCTCGGGGTAGAGCCAGCCGTTGTCGCCCCACGTCGTTCCCCACTGGTTCTTGATCTTCCAGAATGGGATGCCATCGAGCGTGCCAAAGCCGACGATGAGCACCGCGTGGTCCTCGCTACCAGCCTTGTACACGCTCTGGTCGCCCATCACCACGCCGCCTTTGTAGTCCTGGGACAGTCTGTTGCCGATCGCCATCCCGACAGCAACTGGCTGTCAGCGAACAACAGCCTCCAAGTCCTTGTGGTCGTAAAACACGCCTCCCGCGTAGAGCTTGGCGCCCAGGTTCGGCTTGTCGCGCCCGAAGTTCGGGTCTTCGTAGCGTCTACAGCTCGGTGCAACACCGCTACCCGAGGCGTACGGGTAGGGTGCCTCCGTGCAGATCGAGCCTCCGTTCAGGCGCGTAATCTAGTCAAAGGGGTCGGGGTTTGACGCACCATCGCACGCAAAGGGACCGGTCCGGTAGCTCACAACGTCTTGCTCCGAGAGCTCGTATAGCTTCCCTTTCGCGATGCAATAGCCCGACTCGAGAGAAGCCGTGACGGCAAATATCGTGCACGAGCCGCAAGCGCCTTGGTTCTTGATGCGGGTCGTGCAGCCTTTGGTCTGCCAGTCCGTGTCGACCACCCAGCCTTGCTGGGCTTCGGTTTGCAAGTTGCGACTGGTGGACGCGTCGTCGGATTGGGTCTTCAAGTCAAGCAGCGAGCGGAGCAGAGTGATGTTGTCGGTGCCCTGAGTCGAGATCTGCTCCTCCGTCAACTTACGGAACGCTTGGTAGTTGCCCTTCTTCGCAAACGCTGCGAGTTCCTCCTCAGTGAGCAAGGTGAACGGCGTCTCGAGCGGGAAAATTGCCTTCGGATGTTCTTTCTAGACCTTCGCGATTCGCTCCTTCGCGCCCTGGAAGCGTCGGAGCTCTTCCGCAGTCGACTATATCCGAAAACAGAGAGATCGACTCTTTGCTAGAGCTCGGGACGAAGTCGTTCGCATACGCTTCTTGGCCGGCAGCAAAGGCTTTCCATTGGAGGAACTCGATCGCGAGTCCACCGATGTCAGCGGTCGCCGACGTGTCTTGGGTGAACGAAGTCACCGAGAGGTGGGCGAGAGTGATAGCGAGTAGGGAGAAGAAGGGCTTCATCGCTGGCACGGAGGGTACTGGGTGGAATTCTCGAGAAGGTGCTTCTCTTGTGAGGCAAGTTGGGAAGTGAGAGAAGAAATGAGCGAGCTCCGATCGATGGGATTGTCTGAGGCTTGCACGACACAGCTAAGCAGTGCTGTTCGTGTTCAGGGGTGTTTCCTGAGCCAAGTCGAAGAGCAACAAGTCATGGGTCATGTATGCTCCTTGAACTTGGTTCGTGTTGAGCCACTCTCGTGGGAAAGTGAGCCGAAGGAACTACCTGTTGGCAAATCAGCAACGCGTCCATGTCTTCGAAATCGCGAGTTCTTCAGATTCGAGCACATGTCAGCAATGGAAACAGGGAGCCGTGAATAATATGTTAGTTGCTGGCCGGAAATGCGTAGAGTACTCAAGAAAGCACACTCATGACGTAGAGTGAAATCGAGATTGTTGAGGGCGAAATCAGCAACATCCACATCCTCTGTACCATTTCGGTGACATTTTTGTTTTTCTCTCTCTCTCTCTTTGAGAGTACATTTCGACTGCTGGTGTACAAATTCCGGACGTAGATCATTCTCTTCAACACATTGGTGTTTGCTGCCATGTTCGATCCTGTGGGTGGGGATGGATACGTGTGCGCATTCCGCTACCTTCGCCAAATCAAATCAGCAAGTCGTCTGCTTCAACATGTAAGGAGGAGCATCCAGAGTCGCTGCCTTTCGAAGGTGCTCGAAGTGAATTTGGTGGTCTTGAAGTGACCTTCGGCGTGGGGGTGGGGGGTGGGAGCATGGCATGACATCAGACGCAAGCCTCGCAATCAGAGTATCATCACATTGTTTCATTCGCTTGTATTACGTTCCCAAGCTCGACATGTTGTTTCTCCATCTAACAAAGCTTTTTCTCTCTTTTTTTTTACGGCGTAGATTCTTTTCGTTCTCCATTCCTTCACGACGGAAAGCCCACAACTCACAATTTCGTTTACTCGTACTCGAGGATGATCTCGTCGACCTTGAGCGACGCGCCAGCGACGTGCTTGATCGACTTGATCACGCCCTTCTTCTCGGAACGCAGTACGTTCTGCATCTTCATGGCTTCGACGACCGCGAGTTCTTGGCCGAGTTCGACGTGCTGGCCCTCCTCCACCGCGACAGAGATCAGCATGCCCGGCATCGGGCACAGCAGCAGGTTCGACGTGTCCACCTTTGGCTTTGGCTTCATGTAGCTCGCGTACTTGGCCTCCAGGTCGTTGCGGACCACGACATCGTGTACAGCACCGTGGTGCAAAAGACGGTATCCCTCTGGGAGCGTGTCGAGCAGCTGGGTTGCCACCGACTTGGCCACGCCCTGCTCTTCCGTGAACGTCGCCTTGAGCAGTGGCGCGTTCAGCGACCAATCCAGGTCGCCGACCACGTGCCACTTGCCGTCCGCGAATGCCAGCGTCACGTTCTGAATGCGGTTGCGCTTGTTCTCGACCTCGAGCTCCACGACCACGACCTCCTTCGCTTCTCCGAACTGACCATCCACGCTGACGTACAGGATCTCACCGAGGTCCACGAGCGAGTTGCGCTCCGCGAGAGCGATCAAACCCTCGCCCGACACGCCGCTCTGCGCCACGCGGAAGCGAGGGACAACACCGACGTGGCCAGAGATGAACTCGAGCTCGTCCTCGTTGACCGACGCGAATCCGTTGATCACGTCGCGTGGCGACTGGATGCGGCCCGAGATCTGGCCGCTCGCGTGCGCCTTCTGCAGGTGCATGATCGCGCCGACCACCGTCAGGTCCTTGAGCTCGTCCTTGCTGAGCTTCACGCCCTCAAAGCCCTCCGGGTACTCCTCCGCGATGAACTTGGTCGTGATCTTGCCGCTCACAAAGCGAGGGTGACGGTACACGTCCTGCAGGAACGACACGTTGTTGCCTGGACCGCGAATCACGTAGTTGTCGAGCGCGACCTTCATGCGCTCCAACGCTTCGTGACGGTCGTTGCCGTGCGTGATCAGCTTCGAGATCATCGGGTCGTAGAACATCGAGATGTCGCTGCCTTCCGTCACGCCAGAGTCCACGCGCACGCCCGGGAGGTGCACCGGCTCCTGGTACTTGAGCAGACGCCCGATCGACGGCAAGAAGCCACGCAGCGGGTCCTCCGCGTACACGCGGCTCTCCATAGCCCAGCCGTGGATCTTCACTGGTCCCTGCAGCAAGTGCTCCGGGAGCTTGTGGCCCGCCGCGACGCGGATCATCTGCTCGACCAAGTCGACTTTCGAGATGAGCTCAGTGACTGGGTGCTCGACCTGCAAACGAGTGTTCATCTCCAAAAAGTAGAAGTTCTTGTTCTTGTCGCAGAGGAACTCGACTGTACCAGCCGAAACGTAGCCCACTTTCTTCGCGAGCATGGATGCCTGCTTACCCATCGCGAGGCGCGTGGCATCATCAAGCAGCACGCTCGGCGCTTCCTCAATCACTTTCTGGTTGCGGCGCTGGATCGAGCACTCGCGCTCTGGGAGAGGCACAACGTTGCCGAAGGAATCCGCAATCAGCTGGATCTCAATGTGGCGCGGGTCTTCGATGAACTTCTCGATGAACATGCGGTCGTCACCGAAACTGCTCGCGGCCTCTTCCTTGGACAAGCGGAAGCCCATGCGCACTTCGTCGTCGTCGTACGCGACACGCATGCCCTTGCCGCCGCCACCAGCGCTCGCCTTGATCATCACAGGGTACCCGATCTCGCGCGCGACCTTGACCGCGTCCTCCGCCGTGTCGATCACACCGAGAAAGCCTGGGATCGTGTTCACGCCGGCCTCCTTCGCGAGCAGCTTGGACTCGATCTTGTCGCCCATCGCCTGGATCGCTTCATGGCCAGGGCCGATGAACGCAACGCCGATCTTTTCCAGCTCTTCGCAAAAGTCCTTGTTCTCCGACAAGAAGCCATAGCCAGGGTGCACGGCCTGCGCGCCTGTGGCTTTCACGGCGTCCAGGATCTTCGGGATGCTCAAGTAGCTCTGCGCCGAGGCCGCCGGCCCCACGCAGATCGCTTCGTCCGCCATGCGCACCGCGACCGAGTTCACATCCGGCTCCGAGTATACCGCGACGGTCTTGATGCCCAGTCGCTGGCACGTGCGGATCACGCGCACGGCGATCTCGCCACGGTTCGCGATCAAGATCTTGTCAAAGAGTTTCTCCTTCGGGGCGGCGACCGCCTGCGCCTGGGCCGCGAACCAGCGGCTGCTGCTGGCGGTGGCAGTGGATGGGAAGAGTAGCGCCTGCGAGCGCGCGGTGGCATGGCGGCCGGCAGCAAGCGATCTCAGGGCGCGCGCGGTCAGCATCGTCCTTTGCTTCGAGCGTACGTAGCTCCTGGGATCCTCTCTGTTCTGTGAATGGACGGACCAACGGACTCGCTCTGTTTGAGGCGCAAAGCCAAGTTGAATGTAAACTGCAAGTATGAAGACGCAAGGGGGACTGTATTCGGGTGGACGAAGGTACAGAAGCATCCACCAGGTGTTTTAAACATCTGGATACAGTCAATGAGGGTTCTTTGGAATGATCTAAGTACAAATGTAGCAGTAATCGACTAAATGCTGCAAACGACATCAATCGGATTAAGCAAGTTATTGCTGACGATAAATTCTAATGATGATTTCCCTCAATTGAAAGTGCGAGGTTCAGTGGTCCTTGATCGGCGAAACTAAAGTGAGATTCAACCGTGGGAGGTTGAAGTTTGGGAGCGCGCGCCATGACGTGTGCCGCGTTGCTTCATTCTGCGTGAGTGAAGAAGCAAGCAAGCCACCCACCCACTCGCCACCTCAAGCAACGCAATACACTACGCAGAGCCAATATGCAAAAATTAAGCGCGTTTGCATCACGGCCACGTCTCTATGCGCTATCAAATGGGGATGGAGTTGGGCGTCTTGATATTGTATCGAATCTACAGCCACTCGCCCATATTCAACACAAAACAAGCCATGCATCGAGACTCGCATTGCTCTTTTGTCTGGCTGAAAGGAGCATGCGCAGCTTTGCCATGAAGACACTCTGTGGAAGGCTCTCGCTCTTGCTCATGCGGCGGTCCTCAATTGGTTGAGTGGTCGCTCCGTCCTGCAATGTAAGTAGTTGTCAGCGCAGATCGTCGATTGGAGCACAGCAACGTCGCTCTCCTTTAAGTGACATTTCGTACTGTATAAGTAAAATCTGGATATAGGAGAGTGCATCTCTGTCAGATGGCATGCTTGTATAAGAGAAGGCTAGATATAAGAGAGATTGCATCATATAAGCGAGAATGGGATATAGGAGAGTAGCGTGCATCCTCCATTCTTGGTCTGATCGGATCGGGTGTGGACACTGATAGTCTCTCATTTGCGGCATTCGTATTCTGCCACCTCCACCACCTCCACCAGTAGCCTCGCTTCAAGCCAATGTTGCATAGACTATTATACACCATGTTCTCGATTGGCAACTAGCGTTGCATGATTTCGCACTTTCAAAAACCAGCTCGAATATTATCCCGCGGTTAACCGACAACGCGCATCCGATTTGCTCGTTCACAGACCTCCAGCGATTAGAGATTGGAGGCGAAATAATCACTGCGAGTACTGTACCCCACCACCGTTGACAGACAGACGGGAGCTGAGGCGACTTGAAGAGGTACTTTCACTTCGAAACTGGACGGTGCACTTTACCTGATTTCAAATGGGCACACAGGTACGCTCGTGCCCGCGAAACTTTTGCGAGTGCGCTGCACCAGTACAGTCATCGGTGTTGATGATGATGAAGGTGAGGTATATTAAGGTACTTCTAGAGACCTACAACAGTCATCGGTATTCAAAGCCATCAAGGTTTGAGATCCGCTAAATTCATGAAGCAATATGCGGTCAGGTTGTTTATTATGCTGGCGGCTGGCATGGTCAAGCGATGTCTCCCTGGATCGCTGGTGTTTGCGCTCATGATCAGCCAGAAACAACCCTGGTCTGAAAGCACACACGTCGGATAGTTATCGTCGCCAATTCAATTGCGAGGAAGAAATGGGACAAGAGTGGGATGCTCTGATGCTCAGCGTTTGAGGTCCAGACCATGGTCTCATCTGATGATGAACATGCCTTCCCTCCTCTTGTCTTGTTTGCTGCGTCGGCCGGTTGCTGTTGTTGCCAGCGTTCTCAACGGCGCGCTGTCCTTTGCAGGCGTCACAATCGAATTCGCTCGCAAGCCCAGACCTGGTACTGTACTCGATCCGACCTCCAGCCCGGAATGAAGACCTTCTTCTCTCTCGCGCTGCTGGCGCTCGCCCAGGTGTCGCTGCTGGGCTCTTCCGTCGCCGACCTCCAGTCCGAGTTCCTGTCGTGGAAGGCCAGTTCCGTCGGTCGATTCGCCTACGAGAACGGATACGTCCCTACTTCCGGAGGTGCTGCCCGTAACCTCAAGGAGTCTGCTGATGTTGCGCCTACCGTCGACGAGCTCGAGCGCTTCCAGAACGCCAAGGAGACGATCGCGAAGCTCCAGATCGAGCAGCCGCGCGCGATTTTCTCACTTAACACGCCTTTCGCGCTGCTCACGGAGGCAGAATTCAAGGCGTACGTGGGCACGACCCCCAACGTCCCTCAACAACCACAACGCAAGCTCTTGGAGAAGCTCGTCCCGGACAACCGCTTCTTCAACGCCACGGTGGATTCCTACAGTGTGCGCCGCAGCCTCAAGCAGCAGGCGGACGTTGTCGACATTGACTGGGAAAAGAAGGGCTGTGTGAACCAGCCAATCGATCAGGGTCAGTGCCAGGCGAGCTGGGCTCTCACCTCGGTCGGTGCACTCGAGAGTGCGCACTGTATCAATACGGGGAAACTCGTCAAGCTCTCAGGACAAGAAGTAATCAGTTGCGCCACGAATGGCGAACGAACCTGCTCAAAGGGAGTGAGCGTGCGCACCTTCGATTGGGTGAGCCACCTCAACGGTGGTGGCATCTGCACGGACGATTCGTACCCGTACGCCTCGAGCAGCGGCGTCGCGCCAGGCTGCAAGCGTAACCAGGACGCGAACTTCGGCTGCAATAAAGTGGATGTCAGCGCGCACTTCTACGAGTCCGTCAACTTCCGCGACCACACACAGCTTGAGACCGCGGTGTCCAAGCAGCCGGTGGCGACGCTCGTCAACACGGGCGTGCAGGCTTTCCAGTTCCTCTCGGGCGGTGTGATCATGGGCAGCGAAACGTCGTGCCCCAGCAAGCAACTGGACTCGTCCGTGCTCATTGTCGGCTACGGTACGCTCGACGGCGTCAAGTACTGGAGGATCCGCAACAACTGGAGCATCTACTGGGGGACGGGCGGCTACGCGCTCATCGAGCGCGGGTACACGGGCTCGGAGAACGGCGCGTGCGGTATCGAGACGATCGGCTACTCCCCGGTGATCGTCTCAGGATCGAGTGCGTCGATCAACTTGCGCTGCAGCGAAGTGCGAAAGCGCGTCGAGCTCCTCGGTGCGACGTTGAAATACACCCCAGGGGTGAAGCCCCAGGATTGCTGTGACAGGTGCCGACGCGAGAGTGGGTGCAAGGGCTACGTGTGGCGGTACGAGACTGACACTTGTGAGCTCAAGTCCAGCATCACGGGTGAGCAAAACAACGCTGTTGGCGCGAGCCCGACCTACTCGGGTACGGTCATGTCGCGAGCCGAGCGCACCGGCCAAGGCTCCATTTTCAACGACATTGATTTCCCAGGCAATGATCTGTTCACAACCCGCACGGGCAGCGCTGAAGACTGCGTAGATGTTTGCAACGAGTTCGTCAACTGTCACGCGTTCTCATGGAACCAGTACCTAGGCGGCTCGTGCTACTTGAAGACCAAGCGTCCGGTCACGGGCACCCCTGTGGCGAAGAACGCTGACGGCTCGTCGTTCATCCGCTCGGGAACCAGCTACAAGTGCTCCCCACTGAAGAGCGAGACAGACTTGAGTGGCGGAGCGGACCTCGCCAGCGTGCAGGCCTCGGCCGCGAAGGACTGCTGCGGGATCTGCCGCGCCACCAACAAGTGCGCGGCTTTCTCGTGGAACAACTACAACGGCGGCACTTGCTGGCTGAAGCAAACTGGTGCATGGACAGTCGCTGGACCGGGCGTGTCATCCGCGTTCCTGAACTGAGCTAAGTGGCGCTCGACCTTGCTTAGCGTCTGGGCGTGGTGGTTTTACGAAATGAAAAGTTCGAGTTCGAGTGTGACTAGTTTCTGAATAACAGTATGGAGTTTTTTGTCCTTTCTTGGAGGATTGGATCGCCGGTCGAGCTCCGTCGAATCAAAATATCTGCTTTAAAGGTGTACAGAGAACTGCAGGACCCATCAAACAGTTCGCTGGTCATCGTGCTAATGGCTCGTTGTAGAACTTGATCAACTCGCTTTCAGTGGTTGTGGCACGTGGCTCAGAACTAACCTCTCTAACAATTTGTTGGGTTTCAAGACATCCAAGAATGCTGAAAGGGTGGCTTTGTCCAATCTTTCCGAGTCGTTCGTGTACAGACTGATGTTTCGTAGTTGTCTTGAGATCTTGCTTTCGAGATCTTGGAGTGCTTGAGCTAGATCACAGTGCTTGCACTGGGGCGAACTCCCGTAATTGCAAGCGACGAGATAACGCAGCCATTTTGCTCGTACGCATTCAGCACGTCGATCTCTGTTCCGAGCTCAGTGATTGGAAGTAGAAGTGTAGCGATCGAGGCAGCAACGCGAGGGCCCTTAGGCTGCCTTTGTAGCATTGTGATAACGAGGATTCCAGAGACGCGGGAATAAACTCGGCAGCACATGCGCGATCAGCCTCACAGTGACCGTAGCCGGGAACCAAGCGGTCAAGCATACTGCGAGCGGGGTCGTTCTTCCGGATCAAACAGAATACACCGTCCGTCTCCAGCTCCAGCACACTCAGATTCCGCTGCGAAACGTCATCGGGACTAACTATTCTGACGACCGTGCCTACCGGCAAACAAATTGACCCGGCATCGGCGAGTTCTTCGTCGGTCATATCGTCTTCTAACTCAAGGGCGTCGCCTTCTTGAGAACCCATATAGTACGGACCTTCAATCTTCTTCGAAAAGAGCTTTATCGCTGGGTTCTTTGTTTCCAAGATGCTGTTGATCGCAGCCATATTCTCGCAGAAATCGTATTCTTCGATGATCAGCCTTGGTGCACTTGAAGTCGACTCGTTGCTGAACAGCGAGT
>JAADVN010001086.1:0-10727 GCA_023335535.1 Globisporangium spinosum | reverse complement strand
CGACTTGGCTGCATGACACGAGTGCGGTGCTGCCGATCTTAGGTCGGATCATTCCCAAACTTACTGCCTATCATCACTGCACATAAGCAACAGTACCAACCAACTGCACAACATGAACGCATCATCATTCGCAAATGACTTCACTCAAGTGAGCTACTCCCCAGTCATGGAACACAACCACCACCAGCAGTACCCGCAGCAGCAGCAAAACTCGACTCACTGCGGCTACCCTAGCAAACACTGCGAGAACCAGCGCGCGGTGAAGCGCAACGGCGAGCTGCACAGGCTCTGCGAGTACCATCGGCAGATGGCGAACCGCAACCAGCAGCGCTGTCGCATGCAGCACAGGTCCTGGTCTCCTTCCTACGCAAGACGAACAGAAACACCAGTAATCCCAGCTTCGCACACGTATATGCAGCAGCTCTGTCGCGACTACAGCATACAGCACTCTCCTCGGGAGGAAAATACCCAATCTAACTCTCCACGAACCTCGACAGCGAGGGCGTGTGAGTGCTCGAAGCGACTCTGGTAGATAAATGCGACGGTCTCCAGGATGACGACAGCAATAATCGTGCATCAAATCCTTCGCACGTGAAGCCATATATTGAGTGGCGATAAATTTTGTGCAGAATAGAACGATTTCGGCCGTCTTCGATAGTAAATCACTGGCTTCATTGCACAAAAATAACAGCATTGTCCAGCTATCTCTCGCATGTAAAGGGAAAGCCTCGATCGTTGGAGATTGGACGGTAGGTACTTTGAACACACGACGCAAACTTAAGTATGACAAGTGCTAGTTGTATTATGTCTGTATTGTCTACGAAAAGCCCCAATCCGCGCAGTTTGTTACTTGATTTGTAACGACTTGATTCTGCATAGTTGTGTCGGTAGCATCGTTGTCATCGAAGTGAGAGGTTTGTTCAATCCCAGGGATTAGAAACTCGTTCTGAGCCCGTCGTCATCGTCAAAAAGAAGAGCTTGCAGAACGCGCAGGTCCTCTTCGTCGAATTCATACGCTGGCACTAGGCTCGGCGGCTCACACTGATGTGATGTCTCCCCAAAGAGCTCTCTCCACTCATGTGTGGAAATGAAGACGTGCGGCTGAACCGTTGACCGGAGTTTCTTCTTCAGTTCGAGTTTCCTCTGGTTCTGGTTCGCTCTCGCGCGATGGTACTCGCAGAGTCGGTGGGGCTGCCCACTTCGCTTCACAACCCTCGGGTTGCCGCAGGACTTGCTCGCATAGCAGCACCTTTGGAATCCGCTGTGTCGGTCTTCCATGACATCGTTGTGATGCTGCACAAGGGAGCTCAGACTATCGTTTTGCTCAAATGGAAGATCCATACTGGTTTGTGTTTTGATGTGAACCTCAGATGGCAAAATGAAAAGTGAACCTCTCATCACGTTTCGTTCGCTGAAATGTACTCTATCGTGTCCAGTTCTCTCTTCGTCATCTTCCCGCTCGAAGAAGCTGTTTCATTGAATCACACGTTTGTTAGCGACATGATAAGTAGACGCAGATAAAAAGAACGAGGTCTCTTGCACTCGAATTTTGTTGGTTGCAGAAAAGTCCATAGTATTGCGCTGTCCAGGTCACAAATCATTTGGGCAGGAACCGAATGAACCTATCTCGAATGGGTTGATTTTCACTCAGTTCATAAATTGCCTATTTTCTCAGATTTCTCAGCGAGTTTAGTGTTGTTGTCAGGGGAAATGGTTTAGATTTTAGTTCGACACTCTTGCATGCTTTGGCGTGCGAGCCACGGTATATTAGCGACTTGTTGTCTCCATATATGCACGCACGGTTCAGCACATCTCGGGTGGCCGTACACGACATCCACAATGCTGCTTTTTAGTGCTGGTGTGCATTTTACTGGACAGGGTATGTGCGACCTTTTTGTAGGAAACGCTACATGGTTATTTACTGGCCTCTTTGAAGCCATTTGAAGAGTGATGGCCGGTTGCTGATCTGATTGAGAACTTCTGTTATGTGAGTGATGGTCTAACTTGAATCACTGGCTCACTTCTGCACTGGGCAAGGTGGACTCGTTCGTTTTGACACACGTTGCTGCTGGTACTACACCAGAGCTCAACAGTTCGCAGTGTTTATTTGACCAACGTTTATCACTTCTGGAGAGCTTAAGAGAGTCAAAAGCATGTCTACCACGATGCGATGTTGTTTGAAAAGAAGAGGGGCGGACTCACTGTTCGTTTACCTCCGTGCTGCTCACAACTGCACTGTTCTGGGCTTCACGGCGCGAAGACCACTTGTACTTATTTGATTTTTAGCTCTACTACTTCGCCCTTCTTTACATGTTTGTTGTTATTGTTCAGCTCGTGTCTTTTTTCTTGTTGTGTTATAGTAGTTACATCACAGTAAATCGTTGCCGTCGTTCACGCAGAGCACTTCTGCAAGCACGCGGAGGTCATCTTCGTCCAGGTCCAGTTGCACTGGTACGTCAGATCGGGAAAGTTCGTCGCACTTGGCGATGTGATGTTGGCAATCCAGCAGCTTGTACTGCTCGCTTATATACGCCTTGTACTCCTCAAACGGAAGTTGTTGTGCCATGTGCTCCATCTTGCGACGGTGCTCGAGCGTACGCTGGTTCCAATTTGCCTTGACGCGATGGAACTCGCAGAAGCGGTGCAGCTCGCCGTTGCGCTTCACTACTCGGGGGTTATCGCAGCGCTTGCTCGGGTAGCAGCAGTTTTGATCAGGAATGTCGTTTATTTGTCCTCCAGCAACAGCGTTGTTGTGATAGCGCAGAACCTGCCCTGGACTCTCGAGCTGTTTCATCGGTGCGCTCATGCTGGTCATGGTGCAATTGGATCTGCGCTTCAGATGGTAAATCGAATAGTGAGAGATGCAGATTGCTGTCAAGGAGCATGTGTGAGCACCAACGTCTCCGTGCTTTGAGTGCATCGCTGTCTACGTATAAGCTTCAGATAGTACTCACATTATCGTTCATTGATAAATGCATCGATGCTGTGTTGGATAGACCATCATTCAAGACTTGGATGAGCCGGATCTCATCTTGGCAAGACAAGAAATGGTGCTTTTAAGATTGATTGTGAACCTAGGTTCACTTGCAGCTGTACCATGGGCTCGTCGGTGTGAGCACGCTTCAGTATACCCAATTGAGCTGCGGCGTTGTGGGTTTCGTACCCAAACGCCAACTGTCCAGAGCAAATTGCGTGGTCCTCGTGAGCCCTTTGCCTCGTTACATTGCTGAGATGCTGAGCTTTTTGAAGCCATTCCGGTGTGAGTGATGGTCGTGTTTAATCAGGAAAAGTGCAGGTAATTTGAGAGTGATGGTCGCGAGTCATCGAATTGCATGTCCGTCCTCTCGGTCTAATCAACTAGGGTGATCGGCATCATTCGAGGATTGAACGATTCTAATATAATGCATTCAGTAACACAAGGGAGTGTGTCATTTGTGTATAGCTCAACTCATCTAGCAAGTGACAAACGATGGACGAACCGCGCAGCAAGAGAAATCGCAAGTTTCGAGTCCGTTTTACTTAGATAGCAGACGTTATTCATTTGTCAGTTTATTATCAGTAACCTGTCTGTCCCTATCTCGAATACTTGTCATTCATGTCTGAAGTCGCGATGATGTGTTGCCGTCGTCTACGCAGAGGACTGCAGCTAAGACGTCGAGGTCGTCTTCGTCTTCGTCCAGTCGCACCAAGAGATCTGAAGGCGGTAGCTGCTCGCATCTCGCGTGTTCTTCCTCTGTCAAAACTTCATATTGTGCACCCATGTGATGGATGTACTGGCCGATTGGGACCTGCTCGACCTTTTCCTCCACTTTCCGGCGACGTTCGAGCTCGCGCTGGTTTGCGTTTGCTTGGTTGCGATGATGTTCACAGTATCGGTGAAGATCCCCATTGCGTTTCACGGTTCGCAGATTGGAGCACGGTTTGCTCAGGTATCCGCATCTTGCGTGGGGGGGGAGTGTCTCTCTTGATGTGAATGATGTTGGTGGTGGTAGCGGTTTCGAGGTACTGGTGGGCAGTAGCGTATGTAGTGTCTCGGAACTGGTTGGCGTAGCTCATCTGGATGAATGTGTTTGCTCGGGCTTGCTTACTGGAAGACAAGTGTGTGAATGAAGACAAGTAGACGTGAAGGGAGTTGCGACCCTGCAGTACTCTCAAAGAACCATTTCGCTTTTCAATAGATCTAGAAAGCATGAGCGAACGTAATAGGCTTCACAACCACCTGATACTTGCTACAAAGAGGGTCGAGACGCCATGAATCATAACATTCGTTATCTAAGAGATTTCACGAAAGGAGTCAGACATGCTACAGTCTTTCCGGGGACTTTGTGGCTTTTGCGCTCGACTTTTGAATTGAATTTTGTTCTTGTTCGCGGGTCTCGCGCGGTGGCTTCGCATTCCGACGCCTCTATTTGGACACAGATGTTCACCAACACAGACAGGTTTAAAATCAGAAAGAGTGGGACTTGACATTAGTGGATTTCTCGGCAACCCTTCTTATTACACTACTATTCAGCGAAACTGACCGCAAAGGCTATACTAATTGGGGATTTGTTGCTCTTATCGTCGGTTTAACCGGATGATTTTCTCAACAAAAAAAAAGGTTGTATAATGCGGCGCACAAATGTGCCACTTTGGGATGTCCAAACCACCCAAAACATTTGACTCTTGACTGTGGTTGCGAGTTTAAATCACAACAGCGGCTTGTGAGGTTGATGGCGCCATTACCGCGACCTATCACATCGCACGTGCTCTACAGAGTGTCCACAACAACTTGCGGCAGTGCGGGTGAAGGATCTCAATCTGTAGTGATTGCAGCATGCATCCATCGATTTGGCAATCTGTAAATCAAAATATGATATCACATAAATACCACGAAAGAACTAGCACGTACATATAACCAGAAGCATGAACTATTCTTTAGGTTTGAGCTCGTTTCCAACTAGGTATTTCTACATTTTCGCATTTGCTACACTATTATACGTTGTTCCTCTCACTTCTATGATCGGCATTAGGCAGTCGTAGTCGTCATTTTCGTCATCCACGCAGAGCACCGCGGCGAGCACGCGCAGACCGTCTTCATCCAAGTCCAGACGCATCAACAGGTCCGACGGAGGAAGCTGCTCACACTTCGTCTCGTCCTCCTGTACCAGCAGCTCGTACTGCTCGTTCAGCTGCTGCATGTACTCCTCGATCGGCAGCTGCTCCACCATCTCTTCCACCTTGCGCCGCTGCTCCAGCTTGCGCTGGTTCGAGTTCGCCTTCGCGCGGTGGAACTCACAGAAGCGGTGCAGTTCGCCGTTGCGCTTGACCACGCGCGGGTTGTCGCAGCGCTTGCTCGGGTAGCAGCAGTGCGCGAGCGGATCTGCGCTTTTGGCTTGGATGATGCGGGTGAGCGTGAAGTACTCCTGTGTAGCTTGGGTGGTGGGACGGTGGCCGATGAGCGAGTTCATGCTGGATGTGGTATGGTGTTGTTAGGGAGTGATAGTAGGCACTTGGCTTTGGTTTTGGTTTAGATTGGTATTGTGTGCGAGGTGCTCAATTGAATAATGAGCGAAGGGCCACACACTCAAGTGCACACGAATCGACATTGAGGAGACGAAAGATCGTGACGTCAGATCATAAGGATGGATGTTCACGAACGTCGGACCAAGTGGTGACTAAGATGAATCAAGTACGGGAAGTGGCTGGGGACATCATTATATCGCGCATACGATTGTTGATAATAATATACATTTGCGAAGCCAAATATCAATCTACCCTTGCACGAGCCAACTGGATTGATAATAACAAACAAGTTGCCATGTACATAAGTCAAACGCCATTTGATTCAAGTCTGTTTTTGAAGTTGTGAGCTCTGATATTTGAGGCAAGTGCCGTCCGTGACTTTTGAATTTGGTCACATCTAGACAACTTGATTCAGTATCGGACGGCGGACGAAAGAGTTCGGTTCGTGGATTTTGTGACGACTTCTTGAAAGAGTACTACTCTTTGCAATTTGTGGTCAATCTTATTATCCCGTGAAGAGCAGCAGGTTCTGTTTAGATCCTGGGTGCTTGATGTTGAGGTTGTTCCCATTGTTCCTCACCAGCAGCACCAGCGGCAATGGCTTGAAAATTGCAACTTGATTCATCTAAACTTGTGCATTTTCTATGAACCAAATCATTTTTCCTTTTGGATCTTTGGATCATGGATCATGGATCATGGAGCATTGTACCCAGAAAGTGGACTCTCGTGTGCAGCCAATTTAGCGCGATTGCTGGCCGCTGTCCGTGCCTTCGACTTGCATTTGAAACTGTGCGTGTGGATTGCCCTCCTTCTTGTGGGTCTGGTGGTGAGTCAGGGCGATGAAGTTCTTGGGTTATGTGTGCCAGGTACGTCGCGGTAGACGAGAGAGAGAAAGAGAGAGCACACCAGAAAGCAAATGAGATTCGATAGCGAAAACTCCAGAGGCGGGAACGAAACAAGCCGCGTCGAGTTACTTCTATCGAGTCTTTTTAGAATACCCCATACGGAATAACTACAACAAAGTTCCGATGTGTTGCGAGCGGCAATCTACAGCAACACGTTTGTGAATTGCACTGGTGTGACATGGTGCACTCCGCTTCGTAAGAGTGCATCGAGATCTTCGTCAAACAGGATTTCCTCCAGCACACGCAAGTCTTCGTCGAAACCGAGAGGCGGGAACAAACTGGGCAACTGCTCTATGTGGGCGAGTGGGTAGGTGCTTGTGACCTGGCGGTACAACGGGTGCGTGACCGACTGGTTCAATTGTTCTTGGGCCAAGACGCGCTCCTTGCGTCTTTCGTCTTGTTGTCGCTGGTTCTCGTTCGCTCTCTTTCGGTGGTACTCGCAGAAGCGGTGCAGCTCGCCATTGCGCTTCGCCACCCGCGGGTTCTCGCACGACTTGCTCGGATACAAACACAGCGCATCGGGGTCTTCGCTTGCGCTTCCACGGCCTGACGTGCTGGAGACTGGTGATGCACTATAGCTCGTTCGTACGTCCGCAGTCAGAGCAGGGAATACTTGTTGCAAAGGAGTGTGGTTCTCTTCGAGCGTGTCGATTGAGAAGTGACATTGCTGTCATGGCCCCCTAGGCTTGAATTGCACGACCAGCGCGACTAGATGACTCTTCCTACCCACGGCTGCCACAACCGACTGGGTGTAGCAATCAGTTGATGGCCCCCTCCTCTTTCAAGACACTCCTCGTGTTGAATGCGAGCGATGCTATAAGTTTGAGCTCTTTTATCAGCATGCGTTTGGGGGGTTCAGCGTACCTGGATGTCCTAAAATCTCATTTCTGCAATCTCTAGTGGTGTGAATGTCCAGTCAGGAACGCGAGACTTTGGCATTCTGGAACAGTCTCCCTCTTTCTCATTTGACGTGCGCACACACGCCACGAAAATTAGAAACGTCAGGTACCGAGCTCAAAAGAATGACTACCTCACCACAAATTTTGTTGGGTTGCATGTGATCATGAAGGGACAGCGTGAGTGATGAGATCAGTTGGGGTGCAAGCATTGCCAAAATGTTTACATGTAGAACCCACTGTTACTGCCCACGTACTGGTCGAGAAACGAATTCTGTCCAGGAAACGAGATGTCTGAGGCCGGAAAGCCCTCGAGCTCACTACAATTACGCAAACTGCCTCTTGGAGAAACGACGATGTTCAGAGTTGAAATCATCTGCTCAATCGATGGGCATGTGTGCACATGTGTGTATGGAGAGATAGGAGTGTGTAGCGGCAAGCTCTGTTGTACATTGGACTGGATTCGACGCTCTGAGGCGAATTAGACGGATGTGAACGACGGACGTATCCAGGAGTGGGTTCATGTGAAAAGATGTTCGCATTTACAGTAAAATGAATATGTATGAGCTACACCCAAAACATTATCATTAAATATTATTTTTGTAATTTTAGATTTTTGGCTGATTCCAGTCTGCATCTGAGTCTGATTACGTTTAAGGAGGTGTGCGCATTTTGATTCAAAGCAAGACGCGCGAACATGGTGATGGCGACACCAGGAATGCGCAGAAGAAGCTGAAGATGTGGCGTCACGGGTGGAACCACCAGGATCGCGAGATCGTACAGAACTCAGAAATAAAACGCCACTGGAGTGCAGGCAGTAGAGTGACCAGCGTCCCTGCCTGACGTGGACCAGCATGCCGTCAAAGAAGAAGAAATACGATGAGCTGGAGGAAGAGGCGCTCGCCGAGTGGCTCTCGCGCAGGTTCGCGATGAAGGACTTCACCATGGAGAAGATGCTCAGTGCGTGCTGCTGCTGTTTGCCAGTTTGATTGTGAGTGTATCTGCATATTCACGTCTTCTATCGCATTACCTCTCTGCGAAATGTACAGAGCTCTGGATGGAGAAAGATGGCGATGACGATGAAGACGACGGGGAGGACGCGCTCACAGCCAAGCAGGAACTCATCCAGAGCTACAACGTGCTTGGGCCGACAGTGGGACAGGCGAAAGAGATCGCGAGCGAGCTCAAGGAGACAGCGATCGCAGAGGTGAATGAGCTTCGCTGTCTACAACTCTGTCTGCTTCGGTTGTGCCTAAACGATTTGTTTGTTTGTGCATACCTCACGCGAATAGGCCAAGCACCTGTGGGCGACAGCAAATCATTACGCCGAGATCCCGCCACTGCGTTGCCGTCGACTGCTGCGCGAGCACGTGCGTGATGTGCGCCAGATGGACACAGAGACGTAGAAGTACGCGTTCATCAAACACCGCTTCCTGGACGAGTACGAAGAAGCGAACAACGCGAACGCCGAGCTCCAATTTGGGCTGGAGAAGCGCAACAAGAACAAGGTGCCGCTGCTCTCTCGCTTCCGCGAGATGGAGCAAGAGGCCGACAAGGAGCAGCACGCGCACATTCTTGCCGACATCGAGCAGAAACGCCGAGAGCGCATGGACTGCAAGCTGCTTGAGAAACATCAAGCGCGCGATGGGAAAGAGCGGTTTGCAGCGAGCCAACTCGCGTACAAGAGGCAGATAAACATGAAGTTCTGGAAGAAACAGCTCGCGGAGGCCAAGGCGTTCTCGGAGCAGCAGATGCACGCGCAAGACGTGAAAAAGGACTTTGAGAAGCGCGTGGAGCAGATGAAAGGCAAGATCCAGCACATGCAGCAGCTTGAGAGCAACGATGCACGTCGGGACTTTGATCAAAACGTCATGAAGTCGTCGATTGGCGTGTTCAATACGGCTTTTGAACCCGGTGAATGGAATTCCGCGGTCAACGGCGGGTTTCATCCTGGAATGGGTACGTAGTGCACGGCAACTTTGAGGAATATGTAGCAGCGCTAGCTGAACTAAACGTTTCTGGGTTTCATTATGCAGATGAGCATACGATCGGCGTGACCAGTGCGCGTGGGTTCATTGTCGAGCATGAAGTGAAGCGCATCGGGCTCATGGAAACGCAGGCCAAAGTGCAGATGCTCCAAGAAAAACTCGAGCAGATCGAACAAGTGAAAGCCGCTCTTTCGCAGGACCGGAAGACCATTTTCGAGCGGAAAGACAAGACGTTGGCCGAGATCAAGCACATCTCGGACGAGTACGATGAGCTGAGTCGCATCCTGGCGGGGCCACCTCGACGGGATCCGAACGAAGAAGACAAGATGCAGTTCCATGTGCTGGTCACACGCAAGGCTGAGCAAATGAAGCAGCTCAGAGATCTAAATGCGCGTCTCAACAACATTCAGAAGCGCGAGAGCACCGTGGTGCGGTCCGAGCAGGTATTCATCCCGCAGCTCAAGACTGCGCAAGAGAGTGAAGCAAAGCTGCAAGAGTTGATTGACCAGATCGAGGCGCATCGCCGTGATCTGCTAATGGTGGTTGGACGCAGTATCTTCACGTCTGGCGACGAAATGAATCAAGAAAGCTCTGGTGATGAGCTAGGCGAAGGAGAACCGAACAAGGAGACTGTCACGGTGCCTTTCACTGACCCAAACGCGCTGCTGACGCAAGTGATGATGGAGAGCAAGCTCGAATTGCTGAAAAATGCTGCGATTCCTGTCCGCGAGCACTACAAGACGGCGAAGCTATTGTCGACGGAGAGCTGGAAGTGGACAGAGCACAAGGTTCTCGCACAACAGGAGCTCGAAGTCACGAAGACTCGGTTCGCAGATGTTCGCGATCGGTTCGTCGAGCAGCACAAGACGATCACCCGCTCACCGGAAAGATCCTTTCGCTTCAGGAGGATGCTGCAGCAAACGCCGTCCGTAACAATCTGGTGGTTGAACGCGTAGTCCTTCGCGCGGAAGCACTTCATGTTGGTCTTGAAGAAAAATCCCCAGGAGCTCTCTTTGCGGACGTCGAGGCCGTCCCCTTTCAAGTAGTCGGTTTGCTTGCCGTGTTCCTTCGTGAAGCTTTGCTTCACGAGCGAGGTCGTGTCTATGCGGACGTGTTTGGGCACGACGTTGCTGCGCAGTAGGCATGCGTTCTTGACGCTCTTGTCGTGCACCTCGACCGCCTTCATCATGCGCAGCATGCACGAGAGATAGCCCTTCGGCAAGCACTGGATGTCGTAGTGGACGTTGTCCTTTTTCAAATTCCTCGCAGGGAGCACAAGTTTGCGCTGCTCGTCTATCCACGCATGGTAGAGGGGATCCGACGTCTTCGGCTGGTGTGGCCTGAGCAGGTCGTCCTTGATCCTGCCCAAGCGAGCGCACAGCGCGTTCTGGCGGCTACTCGTGTCGACCCCTCTTTCTTGCGCCACGACACGT
>JAADVN010001085.1:0-10730 GCA_023335535.1 Globisporangium spinosum | reverse complement strand
CGCTTCTGAAGACCGGAAAATCGACTGCGTCGTCGAAGAAAACGGCGAGAACTTCAGCGTGGGTGAGCGCCAGATGCTGTGCATGGCGCGCGCGCTGCTGCGCCACTCGCGCATCGTGATCTTCGACGAAGCCACCGCCGCGATCGACCACGAGACTGATAAGGCGCTGCAGAAAGTGATCCGTACAGCGTTCGCGTCGTCGACGGTGCTGACAATCGCGCATCGCCTGGACACGATTCTGGACTCAGACCGCATTCTCGTGCTGGACGGCGGCCACATTGTCGAGTTCGCGTCGTCCGATGAGCTCGTGAAGAAAGGTAGCGGCCACTTCTTCGATCTGATGAAAGAGGGAGGGTATCTAGACAAAATTTCCAAGTAGTGAGTGAGCGAGTGAGTTGCCGTGCTGGGTCTCCTGTCGTGATGAGCACTGACAATGCAATAAAACCAGAGGAGTGCACTTTGTAATGGCTACATATTTCATAACGAATGAAGCCAAATTTTGGTTGATACTTTGTTAATCGTAGCCACATGTATCCGGTAGCAACATTTCAAAATGACAGAATAGCATTAAGTGGTTTTTAGCTGTTTACTGTAATGTACTGGTATACCGATATTGATCAGTAATTTTCAACCCATTACAAAATACCGGTACGAAACCGGTCGGTCCTCTCCCTCTTTTTGTTTGAAATCGCCCAAAGCGCGCTTTTTGAGCCAAAGAAAAGAAAAGAAAGCCAAAAGGTGAAAAGGACAAAGAGAGCGAAGATGAGTGACACCACCACCACCACCGACGCGCCAGTCGTCGTCGCAGAAGAACAGGAGACCACCACCACTCCTACCACTTCTACCACTACGACCACCTCCACTGCTGAGGCAGAGGAGACCAGCACGACCGCTGAAGATGAGGTGGAGGAAGTGACGCAGTCGCTCGAAGAGATCCTCGCGCTCGGCCAGGGACTCGACGACGAAGACTACAAGGCAGAGCTCGACGTACTGCAGAACGACCCGAACTCGAACCTCTACTCGGCCGTGACGTTCGAGGAGCTCAACCTGTACGTTGTTATCTGCTTGTGTGTATGTGCATGTGTGCATGTGTCCATGGGTATGGTGCGAAATGCTGTGTGTCTTGCGGACAGCTGGGTGGAAATCGGATGTGTTACGATTTGCTGCGTTCCTGCCGCGCTGCCTGTGATGCTAAAACACTGACATAGATATCATTTTACTGTGTGCTTACAGCCCAGAGATGCTGCTGAAGGGCGTGTACTCGATGAAGTTTTCGAAGCCATCGAAGATCCAGTCCGTCGCGTTGCCATTGATCCTCGCCGAGTAAGTGCTGTGCATCTAACTGTCTGTATCATCCATCCACACAAGAGATCAATGTCACTGACTGAGCGTTTACTATCCCTATTCATTACAATAGCCCGCCTGAGAATTTGATCGGCCAGGCGCAGAGCGGATCCGGTAAGACCGCGACGTTCGCGCTCGGCATGCTCTTCCGCGTGGACGTGAGCCTGAAGGCCCCGCAGGCGCTCTGCGTCGGTCCGACCCGCGAGCTCGTACGCCAGATCATGGCGGTCGTGAACGCGATGGGCAAGTTCATTGGCGTGCAGACGTTCCTCGCGATCCCGGGCGTCGACGTCGCCAAGGGCGAGCAGGTGCAGGCGCAAGTGGTGGTCGGTACGCCCGGCCGCGTCGAAGGGCTCATCAAGAAGAAGCAGCTCGACACGCGCCACGTCAAGATCTTTGTGCTCGACGAAGCCGACGTGATGGTGTCGGAGGACGGCATGCGCGACCGCTCAGTCGCGATCAAGAAGATGATCAAGAACCGCAGCTGCCAGTACCTGCTCTTCTCGGCGACGTACGCCGATGAAGTGCGCGACTTTGCGCAGCGCATGGTGCCGGACCACAACATCATCACCGTCAAGAAGGAGAAGCTCACGCTGGACGGGATTAAGCAGTTCTGGATCGACTGCAAGACCAAGGACAACAAGTTCAAGGTGCTCTCGGACATCTTTGCCGTGCTCACGATCGGCAAGTGCGTGATCTTTGTGCAGTCCCGCGACACGTGCAAAGAGCTCACGAAGCGCATGCGCGCGGGCGGCCACTCGGTCGGCATTTTGCACGGTGCCGACATGGCGCGCGAAGTGCGCGACCAGGTCATCGACGAGTTCCGCGCCGGCACGACGAACGTGCTGATCACAACAAACGTACTCGCGCGTGGCATTGACGTCGCGGGCGTGTCGCTCGTTGTCAACTTTGATATCCCGCTCAACCGAGACCACCAGCCGGTATGTGGGTGTGCTTGGATGATTGTTTGAAATGTTGACTATTGTGACGTATCAAGAGATTCTAATCCCGTGCGTTTGTGTGCTTTGCTTCCTATAGGACCCGGAGACGTATTTGCACCGCATCGGTCGTACCGGTCGCTTCGGCCGCAAGGGCTGCGCGATCAACTTTGTGCACGACGACCGAAGCAAGCAGCACCTGGCGGAAATCGAGGCCTACTACGCGCGCGAGATCGTGCAGGCGCCTGCCGACGACATTGAAGAGCTGGAGAAGCTGCTCGCCTGGGACTAAGCAACAACCGCTGCAGTCCTGCGGTAGCCGATTCATTTCCCGTTTTGTGTGTTGCAGATCGCTTTGATTAAAGAAGAGCAGAGAAGATGAAAGCTCAGAGAGGAGATAGTATCAGCAAAAGAAACCGATGAATGAGAATATACAACCAGGTTTGCGCTTTTGAGTGTGGCGGATTGACTACGAGAGAGAGAGATTGTTGTCAGTTGAGTCCTAGAGCGTGAAACATAGCATTCTTCATCAATATATTTGACCACCAACTCACTTGCGAAGCTGATCCTGACATCCGTCCAGCGACTCTAGCTTCTCTCGCAAGAGAATGTCCCTGACCTGGCTGGCTACTGGAGATCAATGCCAGCTTGCTATAGGAAATGTATATCAGCAACCATCTTTCGACCACTTGTCATTAATGTTGACCTCGTTCTTCTCTCGACAAGAGGTGTTCTTCAGGCAAGGTAGCGAGCGCGTCGAGTAAAACTGAGAGTGAGAGAACGAGGCACATCCATTATCTCGACCTGTCAAGAATAGGGAGACAAGAAGTCAGCCTCAATCATGGTATCGTGATGTAGAGCCCAGTTGTTCTCTTGGCCACCTCACAGTCCACTTCACTTCGCGCTCACACGCGATGTCTCGTCGACAAAATGTAACAAAGGGTCTCTGTATGCTCTTGGAACGAAGCACAAGAAGAAAACAAACAAACATGCAGTCGGGTTTGGGAACCTCATTCCGCGTTTTGCTCCAGAGCAAGCAAGTGTGCCTCATTGCCCTCCCAGTCCAGTCTCCTCCTCGTATCCCCAAGTACTCCTGAGTTACCACCAAGTTCGTCAGCCATGAAGATCGTCCAGTGCCTCGCGTTCGCCGCCTGCGTCTTGCTCAGCGGAGCTGCTGCCCAAGATGCTGCCTCAAGCAACAAGGCCGAAGCCAAAATCGTCAGCTCTGCGGAGAGCAGTCCCAGCATCGTGTCATCGTCGCCGTCAACTGCCACTACCACTACTGCTGCGGTCAACCCTGAAAGCAGCGTGAGCTCTTTTCTGGGAAATGCTGGTATTGGTGGTTCCAAGAAACAAGAAGGCTACGACAACTACGGTAAGAAGAAGGACCACAAGAAGGAGAACAGCTACGGTGATGACTACGGCTACGACAACGACTACGACAAGAAGAAGAACGTGTATGACTACGACAACTACGGTAAGAAGAAGGACCACAAGAAGGAGAACAGCTACGGTGATGACTACGGCTACAGCAACTATGGCTACGGCGGATACGGCGGCGGCTACAGAAATGGCTACCCAAACAACTACGGCCAGGTCTACGGCAACAACTACTATGGCGAGAAGGATTACGGCTATGGTGGATACGGTGGTGGTTATGGCTACAATGGCTAGAATGGCCCTAGCTACGGCTTTGGAGGCTTCCCTCAGTTCTACTTCTAGGCAACAGGAAGAAGGCAAAACAGTTGGAATCGTAGGTGTGTAGTGTGTTTTGAGTGGATTTGCGCAGCAAACGTGTAGGAATGTCGGTCGATCGCACCATGTAAGAGGATCAATTTGAATGGGAGAGAACATGCCATGTGGTAGCCTGCTTGCTTCAAATACCTCCAAGAGAATCAATCAAACACCTCCGAGGATTCTCAAGTGTGTATACTTCACGCAGCCCTTGGATGTAGGTGGCTCCAGAGTTTGAGTTTGGGTTCGCTCACCAGTAGGACAGCGTTGGTGAAAAAAACTCGGTTGTATTGCTTTTCTCCCTGTAAAAAAATATGCATCTCCTCTGATCCTCCTCCTCTGGTCTTCTCTCTTCCCAGACTCTCTATACGCTAAAAAACTTCAACTGCTTGTCTTCGCCGCCGCTCACGAACGCTACCTCCGCAGGTTCTGGTCGCCACGCCACGTCGAGCGCCTTGCCGTCGTGGGCCGCAATCGTGTGCAGAGGCACCGTGCTCCGCGAGTCCCAGATCTTGACGCTGCCATCGTAGCTCGAGGACGCGAACAGACTCGCGTTCGACGGGTGCCACGCCACGGCGCTCACCCACTCCTTGTGCGAGCTGAACGTGCGCTGCACGAGGTTCTCGCCGTTCTGCGTCGCGCGCGGGTCCCACAGGCGCACGCAGTGGTCTGGGTGCGACGACAGCACGAGGCCGTCGGCGTTCACCGAGATATCCGTGATTGCGCGGTTGCCCGTGAGCGTCTGGACGCAGCTGTGGGTCGTGAGGTCCCAGAGGCGCACGGATCGGTCGCTGCTGCCGGAGATCACCTGGTGTTCGTGCTGCGGGTGGAACGCCACGCCCGTGACGTAGCTCGTGTGGCCCACGAGCACGATCTCCGCCTCCAGCTGGCGGAATGTGACAGCGCTGGTGCCAGACGACGAGCTCTTCTGCTTCTTCTTTGGCTGCGCACCTTCCGAAGCGCCGGACGACGATGGCTCGCCGCTAGTCGACGCCTTGGTATCCCACACGCGCACAGTGTTGTCCCAGCTACCCGTGAGCGCCTGCTTGCTCGACGCGCGCAATGCGATCGTGTCCACGCTGTTCAGGTGTCCTGTGAATGCTGCGACCGCCGAGATCTGCTTCGAGGCCGCGTTGTACAACCAGAGCTGGCCAGTCTGATCCTTGCCGCTCGTCACGATGTAGTACTCGTTCTGCTTGCTGAACTGCACGCTCACCGCCTTGATCGCGCCTTGGTGCGCCTTGAGCGAGGCCTTGCAGTCGCCCTCCGCGTCGTACACGCGCACCTGGCCGTCGTAGCAGCCCGTGATGACGACATCCTTCGCGACCGCGACCGCGCTCACCCAGTCCGGGTGGTTCGTCTCGTTCTTCTTCTCTGGCTGCGGCAGCGCTTCCACGTACTCGAGCGTCAGGAGCGACTCCTCCGACACGCTGTTCTGCTGCATGTACTTCTCGAGCGACGAGCGCAGGAAGAGCTCATCGATGAGAAAGTCGAACGGCTTGGGCGTCGCCGTGTTGAGCAGGTGGTTCACGACCTGCGAGAGCCCTTGGCGGTTCAGGCGCGTGGGCACCGCGAACGGCGTCTCCGTCACGCGGATCGCCTCATTCTTGGTGACGAATTTCACACGAACCTGTAGAAAACAAGGAACACGAATAATACAGAGAGAGAGACTGACGATAAGCTCATGAACGCACAACGTGCTGCACTCGCAATAGAGACAGCTACGTATGCGATGCACGCACCTGCGGTCCTTCTTCGTCCATCGTAACGTAGCTCCTCGGGTCGCTTTGGCGCTTGCTCTTTGGTGAGTATTATGATGTGGAAATCCAATCACGCCGCTTCAGTGACCCGACTTTGACTGGAGGGTGAGGTGTGCATCTTTTTCCACCAATCACACTGCTTCAAAAATGTCAATAATATATTTGATTGGCTAAAAACTTGTAAAAAAGTTTGATTCGAACAATTAACAGCAAATTGGATGCAACGCTCACACACACACGTCGCAGATATCTACCAGGGTAACCAGGGGTTACCGCATGGTTACCCTTTCAAGCTTCACAGTTCACAACTCAAGAAAGAGCACACCAAATGGTGCGACCGCCGCCGCCGCCACCTCCTCGCAATGGATACGGCGGTGCGTTCGTGGAGCTCTTGGCGGCGCTCGGCTACGACCGCGGCGACCTAAGCGCCGAGATGTTCGACGCGCTCTTCGCGCTCCCGTCGATGCGCGTGCAGGCGTTTCTCGAGTGGTTCCTGTCGTCCATCACGCCGCGCCAGTCGGTCCCTCTCGCGCTGGGCAGTGCGAACGACTACGCGATATACGCGGCACTCGTGGACGGCCACATGGGCTCGCAAGGACTACTGATAGGAGAGGATCTGGTCGCACAAGAGCGCTTGTGCCACGCAGACGTGCAGAGTGACGAGTCGCTCGATGCGCTGCTCGTGCGGAACACCGGCTTGGAGGAGGAGATCGCGCAGCTCGAGGCGCAATTGCAGCGAATGAACACCAAGAACGACAAGATCGCAAAGATGGTGCAGCGAGTGGCGCAGCAAGTGGATGCACGCGCGAGCAGTAGCTCTCAGCAGTTTGGTGTGGAGAAAGAGCACTTCAGCGAGGTTGGTGTGTGTGTGTGAAAATGATTTGTGAGGCGGACTCCTCGACTAGCTAACACACGTCAACTGTGTTGTTTGTGGCGATTGGTAGCTGCTTGTAGAGCTCCACGCGCCAATTACAGCAAGCAGAGTCGCAGCGTCAAGTGAGCGCACCGCGCAGCATATAAGCACACAGATTGATAGCATTATTGAACATTTAGCTACCGCAACCAGTATCGATGATGCACCACCGCCACCGCCTTCACAGCCATTGACATCAAGGAGACAACGCATAGGCAATCCGTCAGCGCAATGGAGAGAATGCATGTACCAGCAGCCATTGGCGGCGCTTCAGGACATGGAACTCCGCAATCTGGACGAGCTCAAGTCCAAAGTGGCATCGATCGTCCTGGGGAATCCAGATTCGCACAGCCGCGGAGGTGCGGGAGCCCTCACATTAGCAACAACAGGATCTACAACCCAGAACGGCCACTCGGCAATAGAGGCGGATGCCGGCAGCGTTGGTCACGAACAGCAAGCACAACTGCCGTCGTGGCTTCATAACTCGGACCCTGCAGCTCTGCAGCTCTACGAACAAGACGCTCTCATCTACAACAAGTACGTGGGTGTATGTATCTGTGATGGTTGTCTTCGGGTGATGATTTCATACTGACGGTCATCGCGACTATTGTGATGTGCTCATCAGGTGTTCATTAGAGCTCGCACGTTTGGAGAAAGCGTACGCGATTGGCGAGCAGGACGCGCTGCTTGCGCGCATGCAACTTGCGAAGAACGAGTCGCTCTGGCAGCAGCTCTCCGAGACCAAGCACTTGTTGTTTCACCAGCACCAGCTCATGAACCCAAGTGCTTTGAGTATGAAGCGAACGAAGCTGTTGGAGTCCATTGAAGCCACAAAGCAGGAGCTCAAGAGGTTCGTGCACAGTGTGCTTCCCCAAGTGTTTGTAGAGATGGCGTTTCTCAAATCCACGACGATCCTGCTGGGCAGCTACGAGCAGAAGCTCTGGCGCCAGGAGCTCCGCTTCCTCAAGCTGCGCGCGCTGCTGGACGCTTTCGACCATCAGCATGGACGGCTCAAGTGAGTATCAAGCGCATCGTTGTTTCTGTATTGTTCTTGTGTGGTTTAACTGATGAACGTGGTGGCTCATCGACAAAATGATTTGCAGGCTCGTGCACCGTTTGCTGGATGCGGAATGGGAAGATCTCGTGGCTGCAGACGCCATTCTCGGCAGCTTCTTCAAAGACGTACAGACAGAGAACTCACAAATCCAAGCGCGTTTGACCCATGGCATCACAGCCAATGGCGGAGGTGCTCGTAATGCCAGCAACAGTAGTGGTGGTGCTGGTAGCTCGATTTTGCGCTCCAGCGTGATCCCAGACGCAGACGAAGTTGCGCACGCGCTCTACGACTACATCCAGCATCGCGTCCAGTCCAACCAACAGCAGCGCACAATACCTAATAGTGGCAATACTGAAAACACTCGAAGGCATTCGTTCCGAGTGCGCACGTTCGATGAACTCGTGCGTCTCTGTGACCAGAAGCGCGCAGAGGAAGCCAGCGTCTCGGACAATCTCGGCCATGTCGAGCAGGAGTGGCTCCAGGTGTACAAACGGCAGCGCGAGGGCTTGCTCGCGCTCCAAAAGGAGCTCTTTGAAGACTCGGCGTCATCCACACCAATGCTCCTGCCGCCAAACCTCGTTGGTTTTCTCCAGGAAGTGGTCGCTGCCAAGGAGTACACGGAGCAGGAGCTGCACGCTGCGCTCGAGTCGCTGCGCATGAAGAAGCGCGAGATCGTGATGGACCCGTCCAGGCGACAGCAGCAGACAGAGAACTTTGCGCGTCTGAGGCAGGAACTGATACAAATGGGCAGGCTCCCTGGCCCATAATGATGAATGGATGTGAAGCTTGGCTGTTGTAACTATTTGAGTGTGCACATGAAGAGCAGGGTGTTAGTAGTATTGAGTGTTTGCAGTTGTAACAACGTGGATTGTGTTGTTATCATGAAGCAAAGCTGTTGGGCTGGTGTTCATCATATTCAGCTCAATCCAAACAATTTGTACTTGGAAACAGTTTTAAAAGGAGTTAGGGAAATGGTTGGCATGAGCTGATGGGGAAGGCAAAATGACAAATCATCAACAGCAAGAAACAAATACTTAATGGGAGACCACGGCCGGCGGCACGTAGCCGGGGTTGACCATCGACTGCGCGGCCTGCGCCACAAACTGCGGGTTCTGCTGCGCCTGCGCGAACACGTACGCGCCGGCCTTGGCCGCGTAGTCCTGGTTCTGAGCGAGCAGCTGCGCGGTTTCCTATTTGGTATCAACAAAGTCAGTACAGGCTGATACTTTTGGTAGCTCTTCACGAGTTAGTGGTAATGGTGATCGCAAGCTCACCTCAGAAGCGCCAGTGTACGAAGCCGTCGGGTCCATTGTGGACGAGAGGTGGCCGTTCTTGAATTCCGGGTGGCAGTTGATGATCAGGAGCTCAAAGAACGCGTTCCCGCACATAAGGATGCCCACAAACTTGGAGAACGAACCAGTCATGCCAAAGTTCATGAAGCCCACACTGTGTTGGAAACCGGTCAGTCAGCGCATTCATTTACACAAGAGATATATGAGTATCATTGATTGTAACATGCGAGAGGAATAATCAAGCGACCATGAGCGAATACGTACAAGAAGAGGAACGCGGCGCGGCCGCGGTAGGTGAAGAGGAAGCCAAAGTACTGACGAATCGTCGGCTCCATCGACGCAAAGCGGCACTCGAACGCTAGCAGCAGCAGCGCAAAGATACTGTGTCGTCACATCAGTCATGGAGCAAGAGAGAGAGAGAGAGACACACACACACACACACACACAGAAGTCAGCACCGTAACAGCAATCATCATCAAAAACGTATTCAATCGCTTGACTTACATGGTGTAGACCGAGATGAGGAAGCTGGTGATGTCGAGCACGACGAGGTCGAAGATACCCGAGAAGCCTGCGAACGCCTGCATGATCGCGAGGATGACGTTCACGTAGCGCAGCGTCTTGATCAGCGTCTGCGCGTCCATGCGCTTCACCCTGTCACGCGCATCCATATCCACACACAGCTCATCAGTCCACTATCGCATGCGCGCACGCACCACGCACATAGAGATCCCATTCCAGGCGCCTGCTCATGTACTCACTTCTCCACATAGCCCTGCTCCTGGGGGATCTGGTCGTTGAAGGACGTGAAGTTCTTGCTCATGTCGGCGTCTGGTGCTGCGGCTGCTGCGGTGGGGTCGAGAGAGTTGGGGAGTGAGTGGTGCGCTGCCTGTGGGTTCAGCGGCTCCTTCAGCTGGGCTGCGTCGCTGCTCTCGCGCGCGTACATCATTGCGCTGGCGATTGCTTCTCCTGTTTGTTTGGCTTTGAATGAGCGAGAAATGGGGAGAAAGGAAGGGACGGACCTTCAAGGCGCTCGCTCATCTTCCCGCAGAGAGAGAATGATTTCCAGCTGCATTTCATATGCGTATTAGTGTAATATCGAATATCGATACTATCATATCGAGTGGGTAGTTTACACGACTATTTTGCAGCTGCACATCTATTTTTGAATGCATGCCTCTTTACACCAAACATATTATCAGCATTTGAAAAATGAAGCTGGCATTATTTCGAAAAAGAAGCGCAGCGTGACCTGTCTGTCTGCATAACCTGTTGGAAGTAATCCGAGGTGTGTTAAAAAAGAACCCAGAAAAGTGAGATTAAACCTGTAAAAACGCATATTCAGGTCAGCAAGATCAAGTGTGGCTGGTTTATGCGCATGGGTTCACTCCTGCCTGCTGTGTCATGTAAAAAAGTCAAGCGAGCAGCTCATTTGGAAATAACATGGAGCTCATTCATTTGGTTTCAAAATGCAAAAGGTCTTTATTCAATGCACACAGACTCACACCCACACACTTTCTCTTTTCCTCCTCCTCCACTGTATCATCAATCAAGCTTGAGCTGGTCCCTCCAACGAGAGCAGCAGGACTCTCGACTCTCTTGACGCTTCTGTGAACACCATTGCTGCTCTAAAGGCTGACGAAATGAGATATGAACAGCTCTCTCTCTCTCTCTCTCTCTCTCTCTCTCTCT